>SSNS01000217.1:497584-565230 GCA_006937985.1 Aphyosemion australe
CCAACATTTATTTAACTAAATTAAACTAAAAGTTTGAGTTATTTATTGGACCACTGATTCATATTAAATTGTTACCTGCAGACTCGCTTTATGTTATTTTAAGATGTTCATCTGAATATTCCTAAATCAGTGGACATTAGGAGCATTCGGTCACACAAGTTCTGTACGTGGTTCAGGTCAACATGCCCGACTGATTTCATGTTGATGAACAAGAGCTAATTTTGCTGTCAAGTCCAATGAACACCAACATAAATAATAAATGTAGCTGAAAAATGTAAAATAAGGATTTTCATTCAAATAACAATTTCAACAACAAAGCACATATGAGTGAAATATTAAACTTGGCCTATCAGGTGTAGAGGTTACATAACATTACTACTGATTTTTTTGTCAGGATGGTGATACTTCCAGCTGAAGTGCACACATTTGCTACACCACCTGTATTTCCTAATCTAAACCCTCTCATAATGTTCACCACACTAGCAGCAGGATATGTAGGTCAAGAGCTTTTCATTTTAAGTAAGAGTGGATTCCCTTGTGTCTTTGTTCACGCCAGGTGGAAGGCTGCTCCATCAATGAATCAATCATATCTTTAAGCCTTGACTCCATTAGCTGCAGCAATTCAATTCAAAGTAACCATAGAAGTGGCAGAAAAGGGTAAAAATACAAAAAATAAAAGCATTACAGCATTCTGTCATGCATCTACTTTATCTTTTCAAGTGTTTTCTGGAAAAAGCATACGGACAATACCACCTTCACTTTTTAGACAGCAATCTGAAAAAGCTGCGTTTGGAGGAAGAGATGTTTCTGACCAGACTAACTAAAGGTGAACCCGTTGTAAAGTGCCTCTGCTGTCTTTAGACAACTCCAGTAACTAATGTATTTTATAAATGTTTACACAGCCCACATGTCTCACCACGTGGTTTTATACATATCATCCTATCATTATCTGCAGCAGACTTTTTAAACTGGATTAAGACAAACTGAAGCTGATCACACTGTTGCTAGTTAGACTAGCTTGCCTAATTTGAACTATTTACTTTCAAAGAGCTTTTTACAGCAGACAAGGTTGTAATTGATCATGACACTGTTAGAGAATCCTGCTTCAAACGATGTGACCTATTGCTTTAAACTCTGAAGAGCAAATGAGTTCACAATAAAGTCTTTTTCCTCTCAGCCCTAGACCTCAGCTTCACAGGGTCTCTGGTGCATTGTACATCAGTGGTGTGGAATACTGACGTATAAAAGCAAGGAAACAGAGAGACGAATAAATGCACAGCAACTAAAAAGCATGTTTTAATGAGGGGGAGGGGGGTAGTTGCATGTGTCTGACCATCAATGCTGTTATTTCCTGGCTTGTTGTGTGGACACCACACAACACCAGAATGAAGCTCACTACTTCTGCTTAGCAAAAGCAAGTTATCAGAGGGGAATAGCAGCAACTTAACAGAGTGTCATTAAGATGCAGCTGGTGTGTGAAGACAGCTCATGGTATTTTAGCACATACATACTTCATTTTCCCTCCCAGACACCACAGGCTGACTGTTGGCATGTTTGAGATCAGCTGTGAGTGTCCCAGGGCAGCTATAGCTACAATGTAGCTCATCACAACCAGCGTGAGTGGGTGAATCACAGACATAAATACGTAGACGCCTCATGGACTGGCGCTGCCTATAGGAGCTGCCGTAGTGGCCGGCTGCCATCTTAGTTGGGTCTCCATTCGCCCCCAGTGCATTCATTTCTACTGAGGAAGGTTCTTATCCAGCTAAAAAACATATTTCATCAAGCTTTTTCACAAAATCAGACACATGGTATGGCATGATATTTAAAATATAAATATAATTAAACAAAATAAATTAAAAATAAAATCCCATCCGGTAGGCTAGAAAAGTCAATAATAATCCCTTGTGATTTGTTTTCAATAATACGCCGGTTGTTGCAACCGTAGGCTGCACAAAAACAGGCATAGTTGCTCACTCTGCATTGACTTTGCAGAGTGAGGAGACCCATCCAAAATGGCGGCAACGCTGTTACGCTTTCCAGCGCCCAATGGGGTGTCTACGTATTCATGTCTATGGGGTGAATGACTGACTGTGGTGTAAAGTGCTTTGGAGTCCTCTGACTTTGAAACGTGCTTTTTAAGTGCAGGGTCATTTATCATTTAACTTCACTGTAGCAGGAACTCTAGAGAAATTTGATCGACCATTATTGGTAGAGTAGTCTCTACCGAACTGCACAAACTTTCTTTACAACTTCTTTGACTTTCTCTAGGATCTAGTACTTTCTAGGATCTAGTACTTTCTAGGATCTAGTACTTTCTAGGGTCTAGTACTTTCTAGGGTCTAGTACTTTCTATGATCTAGTACTTTCTAGGGTCTAATACTTTCTAGGGTCTAGTACTTTGTAGGATCTAGTACTTTCTAGGATCTAGTACTTTCTAGGGTCTAGTACTTTCTAGGGTCTAGTACTTTCTATGATCTAGTACTTTCTAGGGTCTAATACTTTCTAGGGTCTAGTACTTTCTAGGATTTTATCAGAGTGAAATAAACAAAAGAAAAGGGAAATGCCATACCTCCTGCCAGGATCTGCTGCTCCAGTTCAGCCATTTGTTTCCTGTAAGCCCTTAATGCTGCCTCCTTGAATGTAGGGCGGATTCGCTTCTTGGGAGGTTCCTCCACTGGTTTCTCCTCTGGAACATTTTTGTTTTCATCTCCCTGCTGTTGATCCTCTTTTTCGATGATCTCAGCAGCCTCCTCTGCTATCTCCTCCACCTCTTCCAGTTCCTCTATACCCTCTTCCATCTCCTCAGTAACATCATTGTCCTCAGTCTCATCTGGTTCTTCAACATCTACATACTCAACCATTGCATCATATTCAGCGGTGTCCTCTGTTAATTGGTTTTCATAATCCTCACTGTACTCTTCATCATACTGCTCATCTAAACTGAAATCATACTCCAACACCTGGGCCTCTTTTCCTGCCTCATATTCATCAGATGCTTCAAAGACTTGTGAAGCTTCCATTTCCTGAGGGGGCTCGTTGTCTTGAGAAGCCTCAGTGTCTTCAGAAACATAGTCCTGAGAAATCTCACACTCCTGTGCAAACTCATCAGTCTCCTTAGTTTCATTAGCATTAGTCCTGTTCTCCAGGTTAGCAAGCACCTGCTCCATTACTTCAACATAGTGGGTCTCACTGTCTTCTGATTGTTCTCCTGTTTCTACACCCTTCTTTTCTTCCTCTGCCTTGTAGAAGAGCGGCTCTGTGTGGGAATTTGAGTCTGTGGTAGTGCTGGGTGTATTTGCAGTGGAGGTGGACAGTGTGCGGAAACGCCCCATAAAGGAGGAAGAAGAGTTGGCTGGTTCCTCAGGAGGAACAGGAGTAGTCTGACCGCCAGATTTCCAAACAACCTCGAGAGCTGACTTAGCTCTCTGAAGAGTGGATCCAAAGCCAAAGCCAAACGACTTTTCACTAAGATCAATGCTAAGTCTACTGCTCCAAGACTTAGGAACCTCTTCAACCTTCTCTGTTCGAATTTCACTCTGGCTGCGGTACATACTTGAGGATTTGCTCTGGGACTGGTGAAAGCTATGATTAACATCTAGCTCAGGGAATTTTTCATTAGGGGCTGTTTTTGGGGTGTCTTTTGTGATATTTTTAGAGTCTGGTTTAGATGCTACTGTTGGGACTTCTGCTGGAGCTACTTTAGTTGGCTCTGTGGAGGTCACTTTAGACGTCTCTTTTTGGACTACTATTGGAGCTTCTTTAGGTTGAATCTTAGAAACTTCTTTAGTGGCTACTTTAGTTGTCTCTTTAGATGCTACTGTAAGGATTTCTTTTGGAGGTGGTTTTGAAGCTTCTTTGGAAAGATCTTTAGGGGTAACCTTTACACCTTCTTTAGGTATAACTCTCTGCATTTCTTTAGCAATGACTTTAGGGGACTCCTTAGGTGACTCTCTAGGGGTTGAGTCAGGGGTCAAGACAGGGGTGTCAATTGGAGTTATTTTGGGGCTCTCTTTTGGTGATTCTTTAGGACTTTCTTTAGGAGTAATTACAGGACTCTCCTTTGGAGCCATTCTAGGAGAGACCTTTACAGCCTCACTAGTGACTGACTTTGGAGTCACTTTAGACACTTCCTTAGCTACTGGCTTTGCAGAATCTTTAGGTGTATATTTAGGACCGTCTTTAGAGATTACTTGAGCACATTCTTTAACAGCTGATTTTGTTATTTCTTTAGGCGACTCTTTAGAGGAGCCTTTAGATGTCACTTTAGATGAAGCTTTAGCAGATACCTTAGAACTTTCTTTGGGGGCTATTTTAGAGGTTTCCTCTTTAGAAGCCACCTTACTCTGTTTGTGTAGCACTTTAGCAGAAACTTTAGGGGCATCTTTTGGTAACACCTTCGTGCTTTCTTTTGTAATTGCCTTACATCCCTCTTTAGACTGCCGTGTAGAGGCCTTGACAGATTCTCGTTCTGTGATTGGAGGAATTATATGGGTGGTTATAGGTGGTAAGGAGGTTTCCCTGTCAAGCATCATGAACTCCTCATCTCCTTCAAACTGCAAATCAACCTCCTGGCATTTAGTGATGTTTTCTGGAAAACCTGGGATGGTTGATGGGTCAAAGGGGCTGCTAACCTCTATAGAAGCCTCCAAACCTGAGTCTGCTCCCTGCTCAAGATGGTGCCAGTCTTTCCATGGTGATAGATCACCCTGCAAAGAGACCTGTGAGCCACTATAGTGGCTTCTATCCCCAGACATGCAGACGAGCCCATTGCTAACTCCGCTATCAATAGTTTCTGTAGTTTCCACTTCATTGTGTTCATAAGCTGGATTGCCATGATTGGAAGGGTGACTGGGACTAGCATACCAAGAAGAAGCCATGTCCTCTTGTTTTCGCTGCCAAAGTTCCTGATCAGAAGAAGACAACAGGGAGCAGCCATTGGCCCGTGTAAAGTACTGACTTTCTGAAAAGTCTTCTGAGTACGATTGGCAAAGTTTTGAACAATCAGACTCAGAACGGCTAAGTTTGGGGGTTGAATAGTCACTTTGAGAAAGCCAACCAGGGGTCAAATCAGAATAGTAGGTTTTAGCATGTTTGTCAGGGTCATAGTAAGAATCATCAGCGTAATGGACTGTGCCTGAGTAGCCTGCCTCTTCTACTGAGCGGCCGTGGTCATGGGACCGCCTTTTCTCTGATTTGGACTTGTGAACCGGCTTTGAAATTACCATTGCATATTTATTTTTACTTAATTCATCCAGTTCTTTATCACTGTCCATTGAGTCCCAGTCATCACTCTCCACTACTTTGTCTTTTGCTGAGACCTTTATATCCATACTTTCATAGGTTTGTGAGGATGTCATTGCTTTGTCTTTTCTTTCTTTTCCATCGTTTGGTAAACTATCAGTAGTGACGGTAATCCCTGTCCCTTTAAGTTTATAGCACTTTTTTAACACTACGTCTCTATCCTGGGGTGTTGCAAATATAACAATAATAGGACGAGGTTTAGCATTTGAACATTCTCTTTGTTGTCCTAATCTATGAGCCAGCTCAATTTTAATTGTTTTATGAGCATCAATGAAACCCATTTTTTCCTTAAGGATTTTATAAATTACACTTTCTGTTTTCTCTGAACGTTCTTCAGGAACATTGAGAAACCGCAAGGTTGAATTATTGGCCTGGTGGCTAATTTGCTTAATGTAGTCATGGATATCTCGTGTTTCCCTTCTTGACTGGACAAATCCTGAGCGAAGCTGTTCAATCTCACTCTGAACTACTTCCACGCTGCTGGAGATCTCATCAATGGAGCTCTTTAGGGCATTTACATGGCCACGAAGCTCAGATAGTTCTGTTTCAATCTGGCTGATCCCCTGAAGCTCCTTAAAAATCATTTCCATTACATCCTGGGTCTGGCTGATGCAACCTGTGGAGGAGGACCCAGGCTCCAGAGTTGAGCTCTTTTGCTGTCGTCCAGCTCGGTCCAAAGATTTGCTCCGAATGCCCAGAGTTTTCCTCCAGTTGCTCACTTCTGAGTCTGAGGAGACACATTCTTGGCTCTTTTTCCATTTCCTTAACTTTCGTAGAGCGCCCAGTCTAAGTGTATGTAAACTGGAACGTTCCACTCGTTCTCCCTCAGAGCTGCCATCAGAAGGAGCTAAACTGATGAGGCTCTTCCTATTTCGTCTGACTGGCATAGTGTGTGATTTATGCTCATCTAGTCTCCGGACAGGTTTTGTCTCACTCAAGGAGTCAGCGTAGATACTGTCGATTGAGACAACCTCAGGAAAAATGCTTTCATTATTGTTCAAAAACAGAGAGTTTTTTGGGAGTCCATTTGCAATAGCTACACGATAGCTGAAAGTGGGTGACAAGGATGAACAGTCGTTCTTCCCGTCGTCTTCTTCAAGCGATATGTTACGTGCCGAAGAGCATTTGGAAATCTTTTTAACGGTTTTGACTGTAGTCTTAAGAGTGGTCGACAGAGTCTGATTGTGTGCTTGCAAATCACTGGTCAGTTTGGGCTCTTTATTTTCACTTCTTTCTTTCTTCTTTATTGGGTTTGCCAACTTCTTTGTAAACATTCCTTTAAAAATCTTTTCAATATAGAACGTTATAGTCTTGAGTAGGGCAGAAACCATGGATGGCGATCCTGTGGACTGTTCTTAATCATCAGATGAAAGAAGAAGTTGGCTGAGTATGCAGCGCAGGTAAGCCAAGCACAATCAGCCTGTGCTTGACAGAAGGAGCCGGGCTCACAATCAGTAAAACCGCAGGCTGTGCAGAGACTCACAACAACTTTAGAATCCAGTGGCCTTGCTTCAGAAATGGAGAATCACTCTGTAAGACAAAAATAAAGAAATATCACTCACAAATGTTTGGTTTGATTAGATGTTCACATATTACACAGAAACACAGAACAAGAATTTATCAGTTCAAATTTATAAAAGCTTTTTGCATAAAATTGTTACAGATCTTTTAGGTTTTCTCCCCAAATCCACACCAGACATTTGTGGGAGAGAGAGAGAGAGAGAGAGAGAGAGAGAGAGAGAGAGAGAGAGAGAGAGAGAGAGAGAGAGAGAGAGAGAGAGAGAGAGAGAGAGAGAGAAATGAGATGAGATGTGTACAATCAAGTATGTGTGTATCCATCAGTCAAGCTCAATAGAGCCAGCAGTTACAGTGATGCTTCTGGCCAATTATTCTAACTGATGAATTAAGACAGTGTCTAGAGCACAGCGAGCACCAAATCACTTATTTATAGTTCAAAAACTATTCACATTTTGTATTGAGGGTGTTAAAGGTAATGTTTTATTCTGATAGAAAAAAGGAAATTAAAATATAAGACAAAACAAGTGGGTTTTGTTTCATCTACTGATCTGGAAAACATTTTGTGGTTGTCTCTCCTAATTAAAATGATGAAGTGAATCACTTATATTGTTGAACACTTGATAGGCCTTGAGACAGATTCCCTGTGTTGCAATTGCCTTCTGTAATTTTGTACATAACATGTCTGTGTAACTGGAAAAAAGGGTTGTAACTGTAACTTTTGCTGCCTCTTGGCCAGGACTCCCTTGAAAATGAGGTTTTTAATCTCAATGGGACCTTCCTGGTTAAATAAAGAATAAATAAAAGAAATAAAAACGGTTCGGCACCAAAGCCTACTATTTAACTGCAAAGAGCACAACGTGGAATCTTAAACCGTTTGAAAAGAAGCCGAAGCGTCGTGTTTAAGCCTGGACAGCTCAGGCGGCTCTGAGAGGTGTGTGTTTTATTTAGGGTGGAACTGGTCAACTGAGTCAAAAGGCTGATGTTTTGTTGTGCAGAGGCTCTGGCAGCTGCTCCACGTTAGTTCTGGGGTTTAGAGCTTGATCTGTCTACAGTTTCATGACCACAGAGACATGCTCACTTTAAATGAGCTGTGAAACACAGCATCACAGTAATCTTTTATTGCTGCACTCAGAAGGAGGACCGTGCATCAGCTCACATCTGAATGTGAGCTGCCATTATGTTTCTCTGCAGCTTCTGTACGATGGAATGAATCCATCAGCTCAACGATTTGTTAAATTTGTTGGAGGCCTCGGTCATGAATAATAAAAGCACTTTGTGCTAAATTTACTGAAATATATCACAGCTATAATTATTAATGTTTATTATGGATTAATATATAATGTATTTTCTGGTTTGATGACATCAATTTGGTGAGACAAGCAGTTGGAGTCCTATACGTGTTTTCACACAAGACCTAAAATAACTTTAGCCGCCTGTTGAAAATCAGCGCTTTCTTGGCATCAAAAAGCATCTTTAAAATTCACAGACATCATGTGTAAATCCATGGCTCGTATCAAACAGGATCAGAAAATAACTTATCAGCTCAGAGACTCTCATTCATTTTTTTGGCAATAGGGGATCTATGGACCGGAAGTAGATGGGCGTGGCTTAAGCTCCCTATAGATTGCTTGCTGAAACTCCAAATCTGGATCCAGATCCGTACTAAAGCTGGTGTAAATGCTCTGATTGGACTCAATGATTTTTGGCAGAAGCCGTACGGATCTCGGTGTAAATGAGGGGTTATAGTTAATAATAAAAATCTAAATCTAATAAAAAATCCAGCCAAATGTTTTACTTTTCTTGAAAAAAGATGAATGAATATTTTTTTAGCTGCTACAGAAAATGAGGTTACTTTAGCTAATCTCTTATCAAAGCTACAGCACATTATGCAATCGTTTTACTAAATCACTGCTGTAAAAGACAAAAAATGTCCAGCAATTAAAAGCCTTAATAAAACTCAAACTTCTTAAATTGTATATGTCATCATAACAACATACCGCTGCATGACAACGTTAAGGAACATGGCGGCACGACCTACGTTTGCGGTGGCCTCTCCTAGCAACGGATCAGTGCAATTGTGCGATATTGGAAATGTTGTTAGTATGAATGTGAACAGTGTGAGAGAGAAGTGTGTGTACGAGCAGCACTGCCTTTTAGAAATGTGCTTTTCTTGGAATACTTGTTACTAGGCCTGTCGCTATGAGAAAACATCTACTGAGTGTGCTAGGCGAGCTTGGACTCCTACGCCGAGCAGAGGCCCGAAACAACTCCCGAGAGAAAACACAGAAAGCGGTGTGACAGGAAGCAGAAGTGGGATAAGCATGGAGGAGCCAAGGCCAGGCTAGTTGCTAACCCACACAAGCCGGCAGTAGGCTACCAACACTCCTGCTGACCAATGTCTGCTTTCTCAACAACAAAATGAACTACATCAGACTTTGGTGAGCCTCTCAGCACAGTGTGAGGAATTGTTGCATCTCAAATTTTATCGAGTCCTGACTGAACGAGACCATCACACACGCTACAGTCCAGCTCAAGTGGCTAACGCTGCACAGAGTGGCCTCGCTAGCTTGTAAACGAAGAGACGACAGGCTAGTTGTTTATACAAACAACTCGTGGTGCCAGGATGCTGTGGTGGTCTCTACTCACTGCTCACCACATCTTCAGTTCTTGACTGTAAAATGGCAGCCATGTACACTGTTAGACTTTACCTGTCCTGCTTACGGTAACTAACTGGCGTCACTGTTGCCAGCATCATACCGTGACGCAGGTTAACAGTGATTTACTGCGGAGTGTCACTCTCAGTATGATATTGCATATATAATTGTTGTAAAATACCCTAGGGCTGCATGTCGGTAACATGCTGAGGTATCTCACTGGAAGATCACCAGTGAGATACCATCATATATTTCTAAAGTTAATTACTTCAACAAAGTAGCATTATACCGTGATTAAAAAAATAGGTATGGTTCTGTTAATTTGTGTTACGTTACCGTAAACTCACTCTAAAGTACTTAACCATAATTTCTCATTAACTCACCCTAATCACACAGTACTGGTACCGGAAAAATCCACCTCCGTCAGTCGGTACCGTGATCCTGCGCGCGATGATTTGCCTTTTAACACTCGTATTTTACCAAGATAAGGATAAACAGCAAAATACCGTAAAAAAAGGGTACAAAAATTCACACGCACTTACATGCGCACACTCGTGCGCGCACTCACGCACATGTACATGTGTAATATATTTATATAAAATTAAGATGTAAACAAAATGAACTCTGTTAATATTTTATTTTATTTCTTTTCATTTATACACACCACAATCAATCAAATGTCAGGGAGCCTCCTCATTAACACGATACGTTTGGAAATTTAGTGTTGGTAGAGGTAAAAAAATAAAGAAAACAGTTGCACACAAGTTTTATATTGAACAGAGAAAGGATGGTGAGAAGTTGTCTCCATTCTTCTTCGCCTGTGGAGACAGGTATATCCCAAAATCGGCAAAATTACATGTTAACACCTTCCTGCCTGCAGCTTATAATTAATGACAGAATCACAATTAACAAGTTTTGAACGATTAAAACAGTCAAACTAGAAGTGTCCCACTCAAATTCAATCAGCCGCTGGAGGAAAGTTGTGAACCATCTTTAGCTTCACCAGAGTCCAGTCCTTCTGCTTGTGCCAGCGTTAGAGGTCCATGTTGTTCCTTCTTCAGGGTTAATCCTAACAACAACAAAACCTTTAAGTATGACATAATAAATCTGTATAATACAGGAACGTTGTGTTGTGAGGAGAAATGACTAACTTGACAATTCAGTCATCATCTAGCACTAATCATGCAAATGTTCCAACATACCTCTGAATTAGTTCCAATGTTGCACATGCCGCCTCTTGGTATTCCAGGTTCAGTACATAGAATGGCCCAAAGAAGACTGATGCTCTCTTTGTCCAGTTGAATGATTACACTCACCATCCAGCAGGGGGCAGTCCAAAAGTCCAAAAGTCCTACCTAAACACTCGTTTATTCTGCAACATAAAATCATTACAACACCTCATTCATCATATTTATTCTTTATTATCATCAGTAGAACCTCGGGGTAACACAGGCCTCGGGGTTACTCTGGCTCTGCAGAAAAACACGAAATACCCAGAAGTTGTAGATTCAACTCCAACTTCCACCGCTATTTGTCAAATTATCCTCCCCACGCCGTGTCCTGCCTGGCTTTAAAGCAATCAGAATTCATGTCTGAGTTCCAGAAACAAGCCTTACAGTTTTACTCTCACAGGTGGAGCGTCAGCTCCAGCTAAAACGCCCATACCTACCCTCACCTGGAAACAATGACTGCACAATTAACAGCTTTAAGCACGCGCAGCAGTTGTGGCTAATAAATCACCTATCAGGTTTAAAAACATTTGGGAAACGTTAACTAAGCTAGTCTCCACTTTCTGTGTCCATTTTGCAGCAATTGCATGAAAATCACATCCATTTAAAAGCTAAAACAAGCAGTGAGATACTTACCAGGCTGTCCTATAAGCGCTTTGAGTTGCCTTTGGGTAGGAAATGCGCTATATAAATAAAGCTGCCTTGCCTTGCCTATAAGGAAAACGAGTGTAGATGTTTATTTCTTCTAGTTTTAAAAGTGCAACACAGCGATTGTGTGTTCTTTCTGTAGTGTTTTTTTTTTACCAAGCTTTATTGAATCAATCGTGCAAACTCTTTCCACTGTTGTTTTGAAAGGGAATATCCGGGCTGTTCGTCTCCGGGCACCTGTGTTGCGTCAGGTAAAAGTGATGAACTGCGCCTGCGCGGGGCCATGCGACAGGATCAGGCAGCTGCGGCTGAAGCCAGGTGTACTTGCAGCCTTATGCTTGCAGCCACAGAGCTCATCATGCAGACCCGGAAACCGCAGATTCACGCCTGCTGCAAATTCACGCTTCAAATTCAAAAGCAATAGAAGGGTGAACCTGCGGTCTCCGGGTCTGCAGCCATATCCTTCTTGCAGCTGGAGGAGTGGCTGAAAGTCTTTATGAACTGTGAAAAGTTCAAGGTGTGGTTTCTTTAAAGCTAACATTTCTGCTGTTTGTCACACATTGTCTACCTCACAAGGTATGACCCCGTCCACTGCAAAAACTGCAGTGGGCAAGATGCATTGTGGGTAGCCATCTTTTTAGGTATTATGTTCTATTTTGGTGTGTTTATGCATGTTTATTGTGGGGGGTTATGTTGTTCTTAGTTATTGCTTTGTTGAGTGTTGCAAAGGTGGCGTTATTTGTTGTTGTCATGGTGTCACCATACGTGAGGAGGGCGGTCCAAGGAATGGGACCACTGTGCTGTTCCACTGTTCATAATAAAGTGGTGGTTCACTGGTCTCAGCTCCTTGTGTTCAACACTCACTGGCTACCTGCAGTCATATGGTGCATGAGGCATGAGTTAGCCAGCATCTTTCAGTGTCAGTTGGTTCCATTGGTAATGTAGTAATGCTAACATGTTGAGTTATACTCTACTTATCTGGGTTCTCAGTGAAACAAAACCATAACCCCAGATGTGACGACCTAATAATTGTTGAGTTTCTATTAATTGTGTTTTGTTGTTAATTAAAACAAAAAACAAGGTTTTGAATTGATCCTCAATCATCATCACAGAATTATTTCAATTGAAATGTGTTACAATTCTAAAGGATCACTGCCATCATGTCTGTTTGCTGATAAAAACCTGACATTTATACAAATGGCACTAGGCAGATATCGATCATTGATATTTAGACAGTCAGGACTGATAGATCTGCATTGATGTTATTTTGATAATCTGAAAGGATTTTTTGACTTTAGGCTCAGTTAAAGTCTTCGATCTTTTTTATGAGACTATAATTAAAATATTTCCAATTTGTTTTAAGAAATTCCTACATGTATTATTATGATAGCTCAATAAAAAAATACATTATATTGTAGCTTATTCTCTTTTAGTTGAACATCATAGTACATAGTGTAGTTTATCTATATTACTGATTTCACAAAGAATTGTTTTTGTAGTGCAGTCTGTAAGATTTGAGTCGTTTCTTTGAGGTCTACAGTGAAAAACCAAAGATATCCAAATGATGTTGACTGAATGTCAGAATAATTCCCAATAGTTATAACTGCAGTATTTTACATCTATTTCCATTACCAGCTCCGGTGGCCTAGTGGTAGAGTGTCCGCCCTGGGACTGGGAAATCAGGGTTCGATTCCCGGTCGAGTCATACCAAAGACTTTGAAAAAATGGGACCCAATGCCTCCTCGTTTGACACTCAGCACCAAGGGGTTGGATTGGGGGGTTAAACCACCAAATAGTTCCCGAGCGCAGCCACAGCTGCAGCCCTCCGCTCCCCACCATGGGGATGGGTCAAATGCGGAGATGTAATTTCACCAGTGTGTGATGAATACTTAGGACTTTAACTTTAAAACATTACAACTATGTGATTTTTGTTAAATTTACTCACACTGACATGAAAATTACAGTACTACACTGCAAACATGTTTTAATGGTATTTTACTGTTGATTTTACAGTAATACACCATGGGAATTACAACAAGGGCTAACAGTGTACATGCCACAGCAACTGACGGCAGGTATTATTCTAGCTGTCTATGTACCACCGAGCGCTAACGTGAGGGAGGCAATGACTGAGCTCTACAACAACATTAGTGAGAAGCCGAAGGGTCATCCAGACGCCTTCTTCAGAACAGCAAGAGATTTCAACCAGGCAAGTCTTACATCTGTTGTGCCCAGGTTTTACCAACATGTGAACATTGCAACCAGGGGAGAGAACACACTGGGCAGAGTGTACACAAACATCAAGCATTCCTACAGAACCACCGCCCTCCACCGTTGGTAACTATGACCATCTGGCTGTCATGCTCACTCTAACCTATACACCCAGAGTGCAACAGGTCAAGCCAGTGGTCAGAGAAGTTAGAGTCTGGTCACCAGGAGCTAACTCTGCACTGATGGACTGCTTTGAAACCATCCAATGGGACATCTTTAGAGAAGCTGCAACATATAACTACATTACTGACCTCCAGGAATATTCAGAGTCTGTCACTGACTACATCAATTAAAGCACAGATGACGCGACATTGGTTATATCATCAGGAGGCAAGCCAACCAAAAACCCTGGCTAACAGGAGAGGTTCGTTCTTTGCTTAAAGCTTGGAACAAAGATTTTAAATCTGGGGATGCTGCAGCTTACAGTTGGGCAAGGAAAAACCTGTCACAAGGGATCAAAGAAGCGAAGAGACTGTACGCACAAAAACTGAACAGTCACTTCATAAAGATCCACAACGACTGTGGCAGGGCTTCCAACATATTATGGACTATAAACCCCCTTCCCTGATGATAAGCCGGAACGACAGCTCTCTATCAGATGATCTGAACAGCTTCTATGCACGGTTTGAGGTCAACAGCTCCACACAGGTACAAACACCCCCGTCGCTATCAAGTGACTACAGCCGAGGTGAGGAAGGTACTTGCTAGTGTCAACCCACGCAAAGCAGCAGGGCCAGACAACATCCCTGGATGTGTTTTAAAGGACCGTGCAGAGCAGTTGAAAGATGCTTTTGCAGACATCTTCAACAGATCACTCAGTCAGGGAGTTGGGCCAGCTTGTCTCAAGACCGCCACCATAATCCCAGTCCCAAAGAAAGCAAACCCAGCCTGCTTAAATGACCTTCGGCCTGTGGCTCTCACACCTATTTTGAGTAAATGCTGGTTATGAAACACATTAAGGACTATCTCCCACCAAACCTGAATCCTCTTCAGTTCATATACCACCCCAATCGATCCATAGAGGATGCTACTTCCACCACACTTCACTTTGTGTTGTCACAGCTAGAGAGGAAGAACTCCTATGCCAGAGTCCTCAGCTTTTAATAAAATCATTCCACAGCAGTTGGTGGAAAAGCTGATACTACTAGGCATGGACCCTGTAACCTGCAGGGACCAGTGTTCAGCTTCCTCACAAAGCAGCAGCAGACAGTCAAGGTGGGCCGCCATACATCAAAGACCATCACAGTGAGTACAGGATCTCCACAGGGGTGTGTCCTAAGCCCGCTGCTGTTCAGTTTGCTCACACACGACTGCACAGCAAGATCAAGCACCAACCACATTGTGAAGTTTGCAGATGACACAACTCTGGTTGGTCTCATCACTGACAATGATTAGTCTGCTTACAGAATGGACGAGGAGCAGCTAGAAGTGTGGTGCACATTCTCACCATCAATGTGGACAAAACAAAGGACATGGTGATTGATTTAAGGAAGTCTGGCACTGCTGTGGAGAGGGTCAGCAGTGCCAAGTTCCTGGGGGTACACCTAGCTGAAGACCTGTTCTTTTCCACCAACACCACAGCAGTCATCAAAAAAGCACAAAAGCATCTCCACTCCCTCAGGAAACTTAGAAAAGCAGGCCTCCCCACACCTCAGAACTTTTTGACACCACTGAAAACATCCTGACTCAAAGTTTCACATCCTGGCTTGGCAGCTGCACGTCCCAGGAGAAGCAACACTTCAACAGGATTGTCAAGACAGCATCTAGGACTGTTGGTGCCTCTCTCCAACCCCTGGAAGAGATCTATAAACAGTGCTGCCCACGCAGAGTGATCTCCATCATCAGGGACCCCCTCCACCCCTCTCACGGCCTGTTCTTCCTCCTCCCATCTGGCAGGAGGCATAGGAGCATCAACTGCAGAACCACCAGGATGCTAAATTGGTTCTTTGCTCAAGCCGTGAGACTGATAAATGGACTGCGCCCCCTTCCTCATTCACGTGAGCTGTGACGTTTCCCAGATCAACACACACACACACACACACACACACACATACATAATAACCCCCGAATACAGACATTTAACTGACCCAATGATTTCCATCGTTGTGAGAGGACTGCTGCTACTTTAATGTGTGTGATAGTATAGATCTGAGCTTGACTATTAGTTATCCTTCTTTAAATGCTCTTTACTTATGTTTTAATTGTCATTTTACTGATTATTGCACTGCAGAGGCTAGTGAGAAACTGTATTTCATTTCAGCCTGTGAATCTTAAATATTATTGCAGGTTAATGAAACTTAATCTGTTCTTCAACAGGTTTGACTCCAACACCCCCCATCTGCAACAGCCGCCCCCCCAACCACCTCCTCTCATCCAATCTCCCCCCATCACGTAAATCCATACCATTCCACACCTTCTCTCCCCACTATCAACCCCCCACAGCACCACACCCTCCCTCGCTCCCCCCTCTCACTTACATCTGACCGGGTGAGGAGATAACTGAGGCAGCTTAAGAGCAGGAAAGTTCCAGGATCTGATGGGATCAGCCCCAGACTGCTCAAAGACTGTGCTGACCAGCTGTGTGAAGTGGTCACACACATGTTCAACCTGAGCCTTTGTCTGGAGCAGGTCCCCATCCTGTGGAAGACCTCCTGTGTGGTTCCAGTTCCCAAGACATCACATCCCAGGGATCCAGACCACTACAAACCAGTTGCCTTAACCTCCCACCTGATGAAGACTCATCCTCACCCACCTACGCTCCGTGGTGAGCCCAGAGACAGGACCCACTGCATTTTGCTTATAAAACCAAACATGGGGGTGGAGGACTGCCCTCATCTACCTCCAGCACTGGGCACTGACTCACCTCGAGACGCAACAAAGCACTGTGAGAGTCATGTTTGGGTGTGAGTGTGTGTGCAGTACAATGTAAGCTTGAAGATCTGAGGTATGTGTGTGCATGCGTGCGTGCATGTGTGTGTGTGTGCAGTAGAATGTGAGAAGCCGCACATCAACACATGTAAACACATCTGAGTTCTGAAACACTTTTTGCACTTTTTGCTTGTATTAAAACCAGCTGAACCTAATTGAGGTGAGAGCGTAGTGGGGAGAGGAGGGGCAAGGGCAGGGAACAGAATCAACCAATCAGCAAGAGTTATGGTTGTTTCGTTTAATCTCACCTCCTCCCCCTGCTCCCCTCTCACCTCTAATAGGTTCAGCTGGTTTAGATACAAACAAAAAGTGCAAAATGTGTTTCAGAACTCAGACGTGTGAGAAGAGACCATGCACAGAAACAGATCTGTAGACTTGTGTCCACAGACTTGTAGCTGAAAATGTTACACACAGCTTTATTTTATTTCACATGCATGTGAGGTTTTCTTACAAGTACACATTTATCTTTGCAAGTCTACATGTGTTGATGTGCAGCTTCTCACATTTTACAGCACACACACTCACACCCAATTTTCAAGCTCACATCATGTTGTACAAACACACACCAGGGTCGGATTTAGGATTGAAAAAGATCTGGGCTTAGCCCAGATGAGTAATAAGTGTTTTTTGTAATGATACATTTCAACTTTCACATTATGACCACCTTAAAGCAGACCAAAACAACTAAGTTTCACATATGAACTGATATGATGATATAATAAATGTATTGTTAGCTTCTATACAGTAGTGTGAACACAAATCCTCTCTGGGACTTTAGGATTTTGAGCCTTGGTATACAGTAATCCTCAAATGTATTCATAGCCCTCCATTAAAGAAAATACACAATGTACAATAGTCAGAAATAATCAGAAACTAAAAAAAAAAAATTAAAAAATGTTAAATTGTAATTAAGCTAAATCATTTGAATTGAAAAGCTTTATTATCATTGTACAACACCACTCAGTGTGCAGCTGGCACAATGAAATTGCAAAGGTGCTGGTCCTACTACATACATAAGATGAGTAAAAGGAAAAATGATTGGATAAATAAAAGCACCGCAGAAAACATTGTGGGCATCTGAAAGTAAAATAATTGCATATAAAGCTTTTGTTGCATGCGTTCACTCAGAGTGGTGATCACCTGGAGGAAGTCACTGTTCTTGAGCCTTGAAATAAAACATTGATTTTGAATTGTGGTTGAAAAGAATCGTTAAAATAAAAAGTCCCAGAAAAGTTAGAACACTTCACTAATGAGCAGTGGGTCAGAACACCTGTCAGCAGGTGCAGCAGTCTGACGGAGTAAGGCAAATGATTTGCCTGCAGTGGTCGCCTCAAAGTGTTGTTCAACAAAATATTAGTTTATGGGTCTCATCATGCCTGTTTTTAAATATTTCTCTTGAACCACAGTTAAAAAGCAACATTATGACTTTCATTAAGTTTAGATTTACTTTTACTTTTGTCATTTTAAAAATATTTTGACAGCTGTTCTTTTTCCTGTAGTGGGAGAGTGAGCACAAACTTGAGAGACTAAAATAATTAAATTAATAAATTCTATTTATATTTACCAAAATAAATAAGTAATTTATTCATTTTATTAGATTTTCTTCATGTACTAATTATACATCTACTTTACTCTTTTTCACTTGTTAGTGATCCAGAGAGCATCAGCTTCTCTGTTATTAGTTTTTTTCGATTGCTAAAACTCAAAAAGCAAAATTGAGGCACGATTTTCACAACCTCTACTTCTGTTCCCAATCGCTTGACTCAATTTATCACTACTCAAGATATCCTTATCGTATTAGAACTCTGATTTTCCTCCTTTACACTCTGATGTCAATTTACATTACCTTGCTGTCAAAACACAGTACACAATTATCAGGTTTACACACACTTCTCACATAAATCCTCAAAGCTTCAATCAACAACACACAAATATTCAAATCTCTAAACTTTCGGGTCTGGCGAGCAATTCGCAATCAGGGACTGCAGCATAAAAGGAGGCTTGATGCTCTGTTGTGTTTGATGAGCAATGGAGAACAGAGACAACAGAAAACAGAGAAGGAGAGGGGTACGTATGGGAGTAGGAGGAGGAGGACGGGGAAGGGGAGGAGGAGGAGGAAGAGAAAGAGGAGGAGGAGGAAGGGGAAGGGGAGGAGGAGGAGAAAGAGGAGGAGGAGGAAGGGGAAGGGGAGGAGGAGGAGGAGAAAGAGAAAGAGGAGGAGGACATCGCCTGTGATGTTGACGAGGCCCTCTGGCCAGACAGAGACCAGAGGCATGATGCCCCATAAATATGCTTGAATGGGGGGTGGGGGTTTAAAAATAAAGTGTTTTGTCTCAAACTTTGTGTGTGTCTAATGTTTGTCTATGAGAGAAGTGGGCATTGTAATAGATTCAGTGTGTAATAGATTTAGTGTGTTCCATTTCTCTAATTGTGTTTTCAGTTTTGCTCTTCAGTGTTCTTTCCATGCTTGGTAGTGTTCTGCCAAATGCTACTTGTGTTTATTCAATGAATGGTATGTGTGTGTCATGTAAAAATATGGCTGTGTTTACCAAATGAAAACACGTGTTCCATTTTGTTAACATGTTACGAGATTTGATGGCAGAGTTGTTTTGCAAAGGGATGCCAGGGTTTAGCAATTTGTGTGTGATGTTTGGGGTTTTGTGTTTGCAGTTTTGAAACGTACAGTTTCGACAAATGCGTTTTAGCAATCGAAAAAAACTGTAATTTACTTTTATGATGATTATCCCAGTTTGTGTGGATTCTCCCCATGAAAACACCTACATAACAGTATTTCTTATCATTCACTTTCTTTGTAGCACAACTTTACTGACACTCTTAAAATAAGATACACAAAACTGAATCATTGCAGCTGCTCTTTTCATTCTTTTCTGGTTCTTTTAGTCCAAAACAAAAACAAAGCTTCCTAAGAGTCTCCTCAAGCCTGCTGAGGCTGCTGTTGAAGGCTTGAGGAGACTCCAGTAGGCTGTATGCAGGCTACTCTGCACAGCTGTGCCCTCTCTGGTGGACTTCGGTACTGCATGTCATTTCTAAGAGATGTTTTTTTTTACCCTTCAAAAGGTTCGGGGCTTTTCAGAAAACATCCGGTGCTTGAGCCCAAGTAGTCACCCCCTAACTTCACCCCTGACACACAACAGATCTACAAGTTTATCCATTTTGAAACATAATGATCTTCATAGTGCAGGAGTGAACAAACATCTGAATGCATGAACCATCGACTACGACAGGCCACAATACCTGAGGCCACGTAACTGTTCGTCTAAGGTGGTTGTGTGCAGTACTGGAGCTCCGCAGGGTACAGTGCTCTCCCCTTTTCTATTCTTCTACACCTCGGACTTCACCTACAACACCAGCAGCCGTCATCTCCAGATGTTCTCTGATGACTCGGCTATCGTCAGCTGTGTGTCTGAGGGGGACGACCAGGAGTACAGGAGTACATCACGGACTTTGTTGACTGGTGTGAGCGTAACCACCTTCGCTTGAACACCAGTAAAACAAAGGAAATGGTGATTGACTTCCAGAGAAACACTCCTCCTCACTCACCAGTAAACATCCAGGGAGCAGACATTGAGGTGGTGGACACCTTTAAGTACCTGGGTGTTCACCTCAACAGTAAACTGAACTGGTCCCACAACACAGATGCTCTGTATAAGAAGGGCCATTAGTACATTAGTATATCTGTCCTTTTTCTATTTTTATTCATTATTTTAACTGCTGAAGGTTACAATAACAACCTCCTGCCTTTGTGTATTTACCTGTATTTGTTTTTATTCTCTAAGTGTATGTGCTGCCTTAACGAGTGAATTTCCCTACTGTGGGATTAATAAAGTATATTCTATTCTATTCTATTCTATTAAATGGTTCCTGTTCTAATGCATGATTTCAGATCCACAAATGTTATTTTGAAAACTGGATGTATTCTTAGTATTTTCCTGTCTGACCCATCTAGTCAGAGCTGGTTGACACAGCTTCGGGTAAACTTCACTAGAGGAGAGTTCTGACTCACTTCTGGGAGGCCCTGAAATGTGTTTTTTCTTGTGAAAACACGACCAACCAGAATACTTCTGCTCACATTCAAGTAAAACATCCTCACCTCCTATTCCTTTGGGAGGCAGTTGTTTTCAAATTTATTGACTTTTTCTTTAGAGAAGCACATATAGGTCCTAAAAATGTTTCAAAATTGTATTTTTTTAGGCACCAAATAAATAAAAGATCACAACATTTCACAAAATCGACAGTTCATTTTGACTTATTTTAGTTTTACAGCTTCCTTTAGGATTTGTTAAAGTTGGTTTTGATGAAACTAAATAAGATTCTGGTTTCATTTGAATCGTATTGAACCGTGAGAAAAGCAACATTTTACCTGCTCCAGGACTAAATGATTTCAGGTAATGAAGTCCAACTAAATATTAGATGTAATAAAATATGTTTACAGACCACATTACTTCACAAAATGTGACCCTTCAACTCATGTAGTCCTCTGATGATAACCTTATGGACAATACATATTATTATACAAATCAGTGGCCTGTATTTTATTCCATAAAGGACCGTGGTCAAATAAACATCAGTTTGGTCCAGAAGGAAGATGAAGACTATAAACTTCAGCTGATAAAGCTGACCTAATGTGTCTAAACTGAAATGATCATAAATTCATAGAATCAGCAAAAAGAACCAGAAAGCATTTGGAAAAATAGATTTAAGATAATGTTTCATTCTAAAAAGATAACACCTTTGTTATGAGAAATTAAGATGTTTTGGTTTTGAATGGGTTGCAATTTTCACTAAAGTTATTTTCTTAAAGCACAAATGCTAATATTTCAATTGTTGTAATGCTTTAATAAAGGAGGAGCTAGCTTAGCCATTTCATGGGACAATAAAGGTTATAAAGTAACATAATGTCACAAAGGGTAATAATAATAATGATAATAATAATAATAATACATTTTATTTAAAAGCGCCTTTCATGACACCCAAGGACACTTTACAACAATGGAGATAAAATAGAACGAGATAAACACATAGTACAGAAATATATAAACACTAAGATGTTAAAATAAAAAAAACATTGTAATTTAAATTTAGGTAGTAAAAGCTTGTCTGAAGAGGTGGGTTTTGAGTTTTGATTAAAAAAAGTTATCTTTAATTTATAGTTGATTTTAATAATTCATGATTTGATTTGGAATAAATATAAGGGATCTTTGAAAAAGAAAAAAGAACATTCTAATAAATAAAAACAAGGATAAAATTAAGGTTAAAGATAAAGGTAAAATAATAATTAAGGTTAAGGCTTAAAGGCCCAGGCTGGCTGTTTTTTCAATCTGCTTTAACTTTTTCTTCCTGAACAGGTTTTTCTAAACAATGGACTCTAAAAAATTGCATTTGATCAGTTTGCTTTGTCTGTGCATGATTCTGTTGACATTTCTGATTACACTGGTCATGTGGAGATTGTCCCTGAAACATTGATAAGGTTAAACATAATTCATAATTTGGTGAATAATTGATATTGATATTTGGTAAATTGAGCTAAGAGTTAAAATACTGGGACAAATAACATCATTCAAATAACATAATTTTAAAGGGAAAAGTTTTAATCATCAATTTCAAAATGTATCCTTTTGGTCGTCCAGGAGGGGCAGACAGGCCCCCAAGGGTGAAAACCTGGAAGGTTCTGATTCCATTGGGCCTTTCCATGATTTTAATTTACAATGTTATTGCTTTCATGACTGGTGTTTTTCCATTTTCCAGAGATGCCCACCGTTCTGAACTGTTGCCTTCTGATCGTGTAGCCGCTAAGTTTGATAATCTACCAATTACATCAGCTGTGATTTCATCTAAGGGGGACTCCTTTAAAGCATTCCAGGAGAACGTACGTAGGTTGTGTGAGCAGTCCCATGAGGTATTTGCAGGTGTGGAGGAGGAATTAGCGGTCACATTCCGGATGGCCTTTGAAAATCGCAAGGCCATAAAGAAGATCCTAGCTGAGAGAAGTGGTTCTGATCCAGATGAGCCACTCCAGGCCTCTCAGCGACCTGTGACCTAGAAGACCTCGAGTCTCTGTTAGAACTATGCACGAGCGCTCCGGAATCAGTAATCAGTAATGCTTTGGCGACGTTTGGGCATGTTTGGAAAATGGACAAGGTTCTTTCATTTAATGTTTAGGTCTATCAATGGTTGTTTTTAAATTCTAATCAAGTGTGGTTGTTTTGCATTCCCGGAGTCCGAGGTCTGGTAAATGAAATGTTTTTTCAGGTTTTCAGCAGGGAGAGGCGATATATCTTGGTGCCTCTGGGTCAAATGAAGGGTCAGACTTTAAGTTGAGGGACAGCTACATCAGATAAGATTTGTTGGACTCTGGGGTTTCAGAGTCCAAGGTTGGGTGTGTCGGGAAATAATATTTTTTACCTATTATACCTTTAATTTTAGACATCAGAATCAAGTTAATCAAATAGGTTAATCACTTTTCTTTCCAGGGTTTATTGATACACATATGATTCTTGTACTCTTTATTGATCCTCATTTAACCATGATTTATGCATGTTTACATCAAGCTGTGAGTTCTAGCTAAAGCAAGAAGGTTTTAATCTCATGTGAAGGTCTGGGTTTCAGTCATAAAACTGTGCAAAGGAGGTGAGAACACTCTGACATAGGGACAGATAAGACAGGAGAAAGTTTAGACCAGATGGCTTCATTCCTGGAGCCAGAGATCATAAATATGTCGGTTACCAAGGATACGAAAGTTAGGATCTTGAGGGAGGTACCAGGCGGAACCAGGTTCTGCAGAAGGAATAAAATCTGTGTGTATGCTGTGAATTTCAGATTCGCCATTATACGATGGGAGATGGTTGGAATCTCCCCAAGTGACACTGGGTTAAAATGAAGATGTAATAAAGAGTGTACGTTGATTGCAACGAGGCGGTCTTCATGGCTCGTGATTTCTTATTTGATCAGAAGATCTTAACGAACCGGGAGAGTGGGAAAGGAGAGGAAAAGTCAAATGCTAAGCCAGCTCGGAGGAAAGAAGAAGAATCGGAACCAGGATCACGAGGGCCTGAGAAGGGTGACATCAGACGAGCTGCAGAAAACCAGATTTGAGCTGAAATACATCAGAGACAGAAAACACCTATAATTTTCCCACAACAGTGAGTAGTGCGAAGGTCAGGGGGAAGAGAATTCCAGCGGTGGGGAGCAGAGCGGCTGAATGCTCTACTCCCCATGGTGACGAGGCGAGCGGGGGGAGCCGAGAGTTGAGGAGCAGAGGAACGAAGTGAGTGAACAGGAGTGGTGATGTGAATGAGGTCAGATATGTAGGATGGAGCCAGGTTATGAAGAGCTTTGAAAGTGATGAGCAGAATTTTAAACTGTTATTGTTAAAGTGATAATTTTAATAGAACAATATTGTCAAATGAAAAAGACAAACTTGTTATGCAAATATTCCCAAAAGTCTTAGTATTTTAGAGTTTTTACAGGTAAGTTTGGTTCTCATTCCAGTAAGTTTTAGAAGCTAACTGAACTCCAACTTCTGGTCAAAAGGTTACAGAAGGTGTGTGAGGTTAACGCTGAGCTGAAACGTACTCTTGACTTATTTACCAACCACATCTTTTATTTATCCACTGAATCACCAGAAAAGTGTGTTTCTTCCTTATGAAGGTGGCAGCTTAGATCGCATTACTTTACCTGAGTGGTGCTATAGCCTGTTTTCAGAGTCATGAGCTTTAGTAATGATCTGGGACTATTATTTAAATCTTTATAATTCATACTTTGCTGTGACATAAGGTCTTTCTACCACTGCACATCCATTCTTTATACCCTAAACACAACATATTCAAATAATTGAATTCAAATGTCTTGGTAAATATTACTTTTGAATCATTCTTGGAAGGTAAAGAACAAAAAGAGTCAAAGAAAAGATTAAAACTCATGGAGGTTAGGAGTCTGTTGAGTTTGAGAAAGCAATGTTTATTTCTCTATTTTAATCATATTATTCTTTCACTATAGTTTGTGAAATTGAGCTACAGTTTAACTATAATGTCATAGAGTGGATTTTATTGAATAAAATGACTAGTCCGCTCAAAAACCATGTAGCTAATTCACCACATGACAGGTTAGTTTCAGCCTGTTAGCATCAGTAAACCCTGTGATGTATTTTTTCTGATGTATTTGGTGCATCTCTTCAGTGATGATGTACCATGAATGTAGGAATGTATTCTAGCAGATGCTAACACTTACAAAACACTGTAGCTCCATTCTGTTTGTACAAATCCCAATTAAAGAAAACTAGAGTTAAATTCTTGTTGATCACCGATGGCAGAGCTGCTGTTGTCCCCAACATCCTGACACCAGCAGGTTAAGGTTTGACAAACGAAGCAGTCACTCTCTTCATGAGCAAGAGCTAATGCACCAATGAATATCTAATGACCACGAGGTATTGCCTGCATCATCCCATTAGACAGTAATGATGCAAGAATTGAGAGAAAAAGATGACAAATAACTAGATTCCTTTATGCTGCTTATGTGTGTTTTACAGTAAGACCAGGATCTGCTTCTGCGAGCAGACTCTGCTGCTAACTGGTCACAAATCAAAACGCTTGGGAGCCACCATGACGAGCACATATGAGAATGGAAATTGATGCTGGTGTTCAGCTTCTCTGCAGATTAGAATGTAATATAAGCAGATTCAGTGGAACAGGACTCAGTCTGAAGCACCTGAGATGAGTGGACGGTAGAAATCAGTTACCTGGTTATAAGTTAATGCAGCATGTGTCGATGCACATCTACCCTACAAAAGAAAAGGCTTTGGGTTTGGGTGGTGGATGCATTCTTCTAGAAACACCACATTCTTTCGCTTTTGAACTAATGAGCAAGGCACCACAGCAAGTGATCTTCCTGTATGCATCTCCAGCATGCAGCTGGAGTACGTTATATTGTTTAGTCCTCTTGATCAGTCTGTGATGAGGGGCTAATATGACATAACCAAACAACTCATAATTCCTGTGTATTACAGCTCCTCTTGGTAGTGATTCATACAGAAATCTATGGAGAAGGGGGAGTACCTAATGGCATCTCTATCCAGAGACCCATTTCCCCAATTTCTCCTCAAATCGCAGAATACAGGATCACTCTACACTTAATGCCTCACAGCATGTACAAATCTCTGCCACTCCCCTTTAGTAAAAAGGCCTGCTAGCCTATTTCTCACAATACTACCACTGACTGCTTGTCTCCTGATGCGGGACCTGAGTTAGACCATCACCGTGCTTAAAGCTCTTCCTCTGCATGCTGTGGTTTGCTGCTCACTCCCTCTGGTGAGACGGAGACATGTTGTGCAAACCTCCAGAAATGGATGCATATAGATGAGACATGATTATGTGTTACGTCATGTCTCCAGAGCAGATCATTATGGATTATGGCCGAGCGTGGATAAGAGCAAATTGTGCATGCAGCCTTGCATGCACACACATGTGCCATGCATGCCTCTCTGCACAATTGCTTTTAAGCATGCATTTGCTGCTCTAAGAGAAGCAGCGGTGTAGCCTGTACAAGTGGGAGTTGAGCAGGAGAGGGTGTGTGCATCCTCAGATCATGTTCCCCTCACGCCCATCCTCAGCTACAATCTGCCTTTTTCCTACACTGAATGGTCTGTTTCCCAATAGTGGAATATCCGCCTGCAGCCCCAGGAAGCACGCCAGCATCACAACAGATTGTCTCTCCTCAATAAAGCCAAATATTATCCATCCACTGGCCGTGATGATGGGAGCCAGGCTCATGGCGTTTGCTCAGTGTGAAACAACAGCTCTCCTCACATGCGCTCATGTTGTGCCCTGATATGCAGAGCAGCAGCACGAGAAAAGGTGGGAGAACCAAGCTGGATGTTTGTCTGCTCGACAGTGTTCGCATCAGACATTTGAATAAATCGCAACAATTGGTCCAAAAATCCTCCCATCTTGGATTGTTGTGTCTCTCAGGTTGGCTACATCGACAGAAGATGCCATCTATCCGCACCATTCTCACAGAACGTTTCATTAATTCACTCACAGGGCCACAGGGGGAGGGGAGGGAGGGAGGGAAGCAACAAGAAGCAACGGAACGAAGTCAAAAACAGTTAAAAGGACCCCCCACCCCCCTTATCCAAATGCAAAGCGCTACAGCCAGCGCCTACATGCGCTGCGCCGCTGCACATAGCCTACCTGCTTGTGTCAAACCTCCGAGCTGGACGCCAGTCGTAGTGAGCACAGCGAGCCGTAAGGAGCCGAATCCCGGTTTCAGCGAATGCTCGGTGCTAGGAGAGCAGGGATTGTGGGGAGGGAAGGGAGGGAGGGGGGAGAATGGCTCGGTGCGCAGCTGGCTGCTAATACCAGGGCTCACAGCATCTCTCCTCCACCGTCAGACAGCTCTGCTCCCCTCTCCCCATGCCACCGGCCACGGTGCTCCGTCTCTAGCTCGTTCCTTTAAAGCAGCAAGATCTTTGATTGGTTTTGCTCCAGAACGAGCCACACGCACCCTTTCCCAAGACAATGTCCTGTCCTGTAAACGGGTACAGGCGGGTGGTGCTGAAGGGACAGCGCTGCTGCCGATCCGGGCTGTCCGGACTGAGGCTCTCCTCTCCGGCTGGAGAGCATCAATGGGTCCCCCAATACAAACCTTCTCTCTCTCTCTCTCTCTCTCTCTCTCTCTCTCTCTCTCTCTCTCTCTCTCTCTCTCTCTCTCTCGCTCTCAGTGTGTGCGCGCGTGCGTGTGTTCACTGAGCCATGCTAAGAAAATAAGAAGGAACACTTTTTATATCGCGCTTTATATGAAAATCACGAGGTGCTTCACGAGAACAAAAAATAAAAAACGATAAAAAATATATCGTAATAAAACATGAGGGGAAAAGAATAATTAAAAATGTAAAGGAAGAAAAATTAATAAGCCAACACACACACACACACACACCCACACACACACACACACACACACACACACACACACACACACACACACACACACACACACACACACACACACACACACACACACACTACGCCTTCAGTATCATGGAGGAATAAATGAAACTAATTTGTTTTTAAAAGGCGCGTGCGTGTGAGCTTCATATTAGCAGAACCCTATAGTGACGTAAAAGTGAGGAAGGACTTGATGTACTTTTGTTTGGCAGGAGTTGCGCAAGCGTGGAACCCGCGTGCTCTCCGCTTTGGTGCGCACATTCGGGTTTGCGGTTGCAGCTGTGGGGCACCAGCTCAGGTCCATCCCATCTGTACCCTGAAACACACACACACACACACACACACACACACACACACACACACACACACACACACACACACACACACACACACACACGTCATACATGTTCTCCTGCGCTTACGCCAGAATAAATGACTGTGTGTGAATAAGATGCACGTGACTGCTGTCATTCATGGGTTATGTGGTTTTATTGCAGATTTGGACACATGATGATATAGGAGGTGTGTGTGTCACGTGACACATTTTCACCTGCTGCCTCCTTGATGAGGAAGTCAGATCAGCTCCACCTCCCTCCTCTCAGTCATGCCTTCCTCCAACAGCCACTAACGGAATCGCATTCCTCTCTCCCTGCTTCTCCCTGTCACATGGGAGAGGGGCTGGATGTATGGAGATGCGAGCGGCGATGTGCGCACGCGTGGCGGGGGGAGAAAGGGTGGCGTGCTGGTTAAAGGAGGAGAGAGGTGGATGGGCCATAGATGGGGAGGGGGTGCAGATGCTAACGGTGGGTACGGCTCCCTCTCGCCTCCTGCTGGTGATGACAGCTACTGCAGGGTTGAGCCTCAACTGTTCCGGACCGGTCTGACCCAAATGATCCCGCCAATTACTGCCGCGCACTTGTGTTCAGGCAGAGAAAAGCAGAGCTGATTTAGTTTAGCTTCTGGCTTCATGTCTAGTTTTGTCTGCGGTCAGTTGAGTCAGCGTATTAGTTGGGTCTGGTTCTGATGTTTTTATCTCACAAACTCCAAGCTGCTAATGTGACCCCCAAGCCACTCTTTCCCTTTTAGGTGGTGCATTCTGGGTTTTACTCTCATGCATTCTGATTCATCTGGTTTTGTCTCCAGCAGTGATGAAGGGACAGCCGAGTTTCCAAAGCCCTCCCCATCTCCATCTCTGAATATTTTTTTCTAGCTCAGGTTTGAAGCAAAAATTGACCAGAGCTTCTAGCTTTATCCTCTTGAATGTGTTTTCAGGAACTTTTCAGCCTCTAAACTTAGCACAAAAGGAAGAAAATGTGTTTGGCTGATTCACAATAGATAGCCTGATTGGTCACCTTTAAAATACAACTAGAATTGTGCATGCAAGAAATGAGCAACATGGTGGAACTGGTTGACTTTCAACTCCTGGTTGAGGGTTAGGCACGAGGAGGCCGAGCCCTGCAGTGGCTAACTGTGTTGCTTCTTTTTCAAACATCTCAGTAATTAAAACAAGTCATACAGGTCTAGCGTTGCTTGCTAATTTCCACACATACAGTAAAAACATCAGCTTTTGTTTGCAAACACATTTAAACTCGGGCCCTGAAGCAGCTTTCAGGCTGACACACACACACTTACATCTCTGACAGATAACAGAGGAGAGGGAGCTTCCTTTGGCTAAACGAAGTGATGATTCAGAGGAAAGAAACGTGAAGCTCAGATTGTTTCACAGTGGCTTCATTCTGGGGCACAAAGAAAGTCTCTGTGGCAACATTTAACAAAATGGTAATTTTAAACACACACACACACACACACACACACACATCACTTAATTCATACTTTACTTGTGTTCAATTTGTACCTTTGTACCTGGGCAGCAGTAGCTCAGGAGGTAGAGCGGGTTGTCCAGCAATCGGAAGGTTGCAGGTTCGATCCCGGCTCCGGCCAGAGAATGCTGCTGTGTGTCCTTGGGCAAGACACTTAACCCACCTTGCCTGCTGGTGGTGGTCGGAGGGACTGGTGGCGCCAGTGCTCGGCAGCCTCGCCTCTGTCAGTGCGCCCCAGGGCAGCTGTAGCTACGTTGTAGCTCATCCCCACCAGCGTGTGAATGTGTGCGTGAATGGGTGGATGACTGATTGTGTTGTGAAGCGCCTTGGGGGGTTGTAGAACACTAAGAAGGCGCTATACAAATACAGGCCATTTACCATTTTACCATTTTTTTAAAACAAAAATGCAGTAAAACATCTTTCATGATTTCTAATCTTTATTTTTGTTTTGTGATCAGGACCGTCTCCTCTCAGGTGTCATGGACATGACTGAACCCAGAGGTGGTTAGCATGAGTGACAGTCTCACGTTTCCACAAAGGTTTTACTGATCTGAGTCGATTGCTTTGGTCTGATTTCACTGATTTTGGCCCACATCCACAGCTGATGGAAGCTGCATGAATGATTAAAGTTTAAATGTTGTTTGTAAACAACACCCATTATTCCTGTACAAGCTGAGTTACATAAGTGGAGATTAAAGCGACATGTCCTGGACCAAAAGGCTACATCAGATTATAAAAGTGACGTAGAAGAAAGATTTTCTCAGAGTGGTCGCGCCTCTCCAGCCTCCTTTGTGCAGCTGAACAAAAACATTTGATTTAAAAACATTTGAAACAAAACTAAACTAAGCTGTTTTCGCTAGCTTTAGTTTGCATTTTGTTCAGATATCAGCCACAGCAACACATTATTCAGTGAATGAAACCTGCAGAAAAGATAACTGAATGTTAAAGTCGGCTGTAAATTGAAGAAAATCTCATAACAGCTGTTTTCATGCTGAACCACACAAAAACGCCTAAACCGTCTGTGTCCAACTGTCCACCTAACGTCTCATGTTTTAGATTCCCTGATAGATTCAAATATGATGTTAGAAAAAGTAAAACTGTAAAAGCTTCTTTAGATTGTCAAAATCATGATGATGAATGCATGAGTGCTACAAATAAATCCTAGTGTCCTCTAAACATTTACCTGTTCATGATGGGCTGCACATGACCATTATGACTGTACACAAGATTCTCATCTGTGCATAAGAAGTCCACCAGTAATAATGAAGGAAAACCAGAAAACTCAACGTGAATATCTGCTGTTCAACCATCCAGGTGTTGGAATGCCTTCAGCGGTAACTAAATGTGAATCAGGGAATGGAACCAACATGCTTTTATGGATAATATCTTTTCTTTGCAGCATGTCAGGATCCAGGGAGGAGGGTTGGAGGTAAGGGTGAAGGAGATGGTCTCATGAGGGGGCACGGCCTTTAGGATGAATCAGTCTGAAATGTTGAAAAAATCTTTTTCTGGGATAACATTCATCCTAGATAGACAGACAGACAGACAGACAGACAGACAGACAGACAGACAGACAGACGGACAGACGGACGGATGGACGGACGGACGGACGGACGGACGGACGGACGGACGGACGGACGGACGGACGGACGGACGGACGGACGGACGGACGGACGGACGGCCGGACGGACGGACTGTTATAAAGATAGAGGGATGGCTTTTCCCATCAAAGCTCCATTGGACTGGAACAAATGACCTGCTGACCTAAGATCTATTACATCTTTTCATTTATTTAGAATTTTGATATATGAACATTTAATGCCTGCCTGCAACTGTTTTGCAGTCATGCTAGAGGCCCAGGAGATCAGAACAATGAGCCCCTAGGCCCCGCCCGCACCAGGGCAGGCAGAGCTCGGAACTCAGTGGCCCAAAAGGGCCCTATAGAGGCTCCACAGAGCCTAAGGGCCCTGGCCCCATTATTTATACTTTTTTCTTTCTTTTAGTCTCTTTTAAGTTTGGAAGAAAATATTTCCTTAATAATCTTGGACACACAGACATCAGTGGCCCACAGAAAAATGTGTATTTTGTTTATGAGTCTCCAAATCGAGGATTTGCTTCTAAAGAAAAATGTCTCTTCTACGTACACAAAGCTGCAGCTACAGCTGCGGGGGGTTCTGGTACCTGTTATACTGGTAGGAGAGCTGTGATTGGTTTGCAGATTTGGGTTTGTGGCAAATATGGATGCCAATGTGCACAAAATTCAACACAATATGTTTCAGTCTGGTAGTTGTTACAGAGAAAAAAAGTCTCTATGTCCGGTTTACACCAAATATCCTCTAAATGGTTATGTTATTTGTTTTGCCAAGATTATATCCCAGTGTTTCAGAATATTCTAAAACATTAACTAGCAGAGTTGCTTTAGCCAATAAAAATGTTGTGTGTTTTAACACAGAAGGATCAGAATCATCCAACTACCTCCTGTTGTTGAGTTTTATCCAATGGAGGAGAAATAGGAGAAAGTTGGTACTGAGGAATGAGGCAGATGGCCTTTCTGTGGCCCTTTAGGGGTTAAAATCCTTCTAATGAAGCATAAACTGATAGCCAAGGGCTGATGTAGCATTAAATCCAGCACACAAAGGGACAATCTTTATTTGTGCTGAGAACATTAAAGTTGTATGTTCAGATGACACAGCTGTCTACACACAGCTGGCATTAGCTCATGCTCCTGCTCTGAAAGACTGGATTAATATTTTCATCGTATTAGCAGCTAGTGAACCAGACTCAGATGGATGTTGTCGTTCGGGATCTGCTGAATAAAAACAAAAATGTTGTGGATTAGCAAGTAGAGCAGTTCAGAGGTTAATAATGGGAGCTGGGTTTATTTTTAGATCTGACCTCCTGCTGTTGATGTTTACAATCTGACAGAAAGTTTGTGACTGAGGAAACAAAAAGAAGCGTAGAGTTGTTGTAAGACGTGTCAGCTGACCCGCGCAGATTTGTTCTGATACGTAAACAAAGGAACTCAAGTCACACCTGCTGCGTTTCAGCAGGTGGAACTGTTCTGCTCCAAACCCAACATCAGCCTGCTGACACATCCTGCATGTGTCACTTTATTAAAGCTAGCTTTTAAACACAAACATGGTCACAGAACTCTCACCCCTCCTGTCAGCTATCACGCCTAGGCCACGCCCCCCTGAAATGGGAACATGCGTTGCCATAGTAAACGAGAGAGCATTAAACACCAGTCACAGGTTTAACACTTTCAAATAACAGATGCTTATAGAACATTAATAACACTTAGTAAATAATGAACTAATCATTTACAAACATTGTAAAGGTTGAGTAGGTGCTTTGTTAATATTGAACAAATAGGTTGTTCAACATTAGTGAATGGTTATTTAATATGAAATACAAACATTTAAATCTGTTTGTAAAACCATTTGTTCTCATAGACAAACCATTACTTCAATGTGTGTAGCACACCATTACCTGTTAGAAATCATTTATTAATGTTTACAATTTGTTTACAAATCATTTTGCATCCATTAATCTAAAGTGTAAACTGAACATTTCTGTTGGGCTGGCTTCAAACACAGCAATGGAAGGTGTAGAAGTAAATCGTTTTCCTGCCACAGTTAGACAGGAAGTAGCAGGAGACACAACTTCCTGTAGGATTTTCAAAAGTAAAATGAACATTGTAAAAATATCCTAGAGAAGAAACAATGGCTGCATGAACCTATTTAACATAACATAATGTCTGGAAGCATGGTATTTGTATTATTTGTTTCTTAGGAGCTTTAACTGTTCTTTATCATTAGATCCCTGAGTTAATGAACAAACAAATAAACAAACAACAAACAAACAAATAAATAAATAAGCAGGTGGCTTCATCAAAACAGGAAATGAACTACCTCAGACTTCCACAATAAGGTCAGAGGGTTGGCCCTATCACTAGACTTTTATAGCAGGAAGTGTAAATCTGGCCCCAGAGGGCCACTGGCCTGCATGTGTCAGCTGGTTCTCTTCTCCAACACATCTAGTTTAATGACTAAATTGCTTTTTCAGCAGGTCCTCAAGTTCTTCAGAAGTCTGTTAATCAGTCATTGATTCAAACCAGGTGTGTTGGTGCAGGAAAACCTGCAGGTCTTGGGTCCTGATAGCTTTGATCTTTAGAAGTTGAGCTGGATAAAAATCGACCAGCTCAAAACTATAAGTGTTACATCTTGCATTCAAATTACTCCCTTGATTATTTGTTTCAGGTGTTGACTGTTGAGGTTTGCATGTAGGCCTATCTTTAATGTGTGTTCAGGTTAGGGTTTGGGTAAATACGCTCTGATCATTGTCCTGCCTTAAGGGTCATAAAACATAATCTAAAATATAATTTGGATGTTTTAACTTCCCCAGTTTTATCATTCACAAATCTCAAGAGAAAAACCTCCAAATTCAGTGCTGTAGAGCATCCAGCTCAAGGTCTCAGAGTTCAGGACCACGGACAGCTCCCCATCCTGCCTGAAAAGATTTGATTACAATTTTATTTTAAAACTTCTTACACTTCTTACAAAAACATGCAACTGCATCCAGATTATAGGCTGAAGTTCAAAGTAATAATAGTAGTTATTTATTTACAAATAAAACATAGTTTAAGTGGATTACAACTTTTCATTATTTAGAATGTCCCAACTTCTGTTTCCATCCTTCACCACCAACCCTCACCTGTACTGTCAAGCTTTGATTTCTTTTGTTGACAGATTAACACATCAATAGAAACAGGTTCAGAAACATGTCACAAAGTGGAATTTGAGGTTTTGGTTTATGTTGCATGATTTGTTATGTATGATTGTAATTTTTGTATCTAAGTTGCATGACTTATGTTTATAATTATTTTCTTGGTATGATTTGGGTTTTGAGTGTCTGTCCCTTTGTGAAGCTTCCCAGAGACTTTAACCTGAGCTGATGGGAACAGGTGTGGAATGCCCACAGGTGCCACAGACTAATTGAATGATTGGCACCCAATAAAAGGAGCTGAGGAAGGAGAGACCAGAGACCGGAGAGATGAGATGAGAGCTGACTGAGGAACGCACCCTGGACGGCGGCGTCCGGCATGGACACGTGTGCCCGACCCTTGGAACACAGAGTTGCACCCGGAGCACAGTCCTGGAAGGAGGACAAGTGCCAAGTGCGGAGGATTGTGGGTTGCCCTCTCTCCACACATGTGAGTGGCACAATGGTGGTGCTGGTGCATCTGTGTTCTATCAGAGGCCTTGGGCCTAGGAGGGCGTAACGTGTCCAGGGAGCTGAGCTGGTGCCAGGGAGGACACCAGAGCCTTGGCAGCATCGTGAGCAGGTTGCTGCGGGAGATCGGCTGGGTGCTCGAGGGCCAATATTTTTTCTGCTTATTATATTTGCAAAAAGAAAAAGGTGTAGACTGAATATGGCATCAGTCACACTATCAAAGTTCAGCTCAGGTGAAGGAGCGACTCTTCCCCTGTAACAGCCTGAGTTTCTGCAGCTGACAGCCAGGAGGGAGAGATGAGTGAGCTTGTAGTACCGCGAGCTTCCACTGGGGGACTCCTATGAGCTGAAACCCGGGTGGGAGTAGTGAGTGATCCATACCGCGAGCAGCGTGAGTCATGACTCATGAGCTGAGCAAGGATAGGGGTTAGTGATTCGTATGTAATTACACAAGCTTCCACTGGGGGACTCATACGAGCTGAAACTCGGTTGGGAGTAGTTGTGAGTGACCCTACCGCGAGCTACCTTGAGTCATGACTCATGAGCTGAGCAAGGATAGGGGAGGGAGTAGTGAGGGATCCGTACCGCGAGCAGCGTGAGTCATGACTCACGAGCTGAGCTGGGTTAGGGGTTAGTGATTCGTATGTAATTACACGAGCTTCCACTGGGGGACTCCTATGAGCTGAAACCCGGTTGGGCAGCGTGAGTCATGAATCATGAGCTGAGCCAGGTTAGCGGTACTGCGAGCCTCCACTCCAATGAGTGACTCGTTTGAGCTGAAACCCGCGAGGGAGGGGGTGAGTGACTCTGAGTGAGGCCTGCTACGGAGGAACTGAATGATTCGTTCATGCTACGATTTAGCACCGGACATTTTAAGCTAGCTTTCAGGAAGGGAGGGGGTGAGTGATTCGAACGTGCTGTTAGCAGAGCGATGCTACTGGGAACTAATGAGCTTCCAGGCCAGAGCAGGTAAGAAAATGCTTTTATTAAGAAACTGGCTGTTATTTTTTTCCACAATTTTAATGATAAGCTAGATATATTTGAATTTCTACTAATGAAATTAGTTTGCTAACAGTAACAGGGACGAGTCAGTAAATGAGTCAGTTGGGATTGTGACTCGTGATTCGTGAGTCAGTAAAGGGATTCTCGAGTATTGAACGATTCGTTCATGACTCGCACATCACTAGTGGACACAGTCAGCTGGAGCCAAAGGGGTGGCTCCTCACGATGGACACTGCCCCACCCTGGTGATGTACTGGACCAGTTTTAAGACATTTGATTAACTTTTATGGTGGATGACCCAGCGGTGCCAGTCTATAGGACTGCTTTTTATTTTTCTGCGGGTTTTTATCCTGTGGACTCTTAGTAGTGTATTTGCTCCTTCCAATAAACTGTTTTTATCTTCAGCTGGTTTTCTGTCTGTTCTTTGGTGGGTGCACTCACTGCATGAAAAGTGCTTGATAAATAAAGTAAGTAAATTTTATTTGTATAGCACTTATCACAGGAAAAGAATCACAAAGTGCTTCACAAAGATCACCAAAACAAGTCATAAAGTCATCATAAAATTATCTTAAAACAAAATAACAGAATATCTTAAAATCAAAAAACAGAAAGTCATAAAATTAAAAAATGATAAAACAAATGAAAGATGATTATATATTTGCATTAAAAATTGAATAAAACACAAAACGTTTAAGTAAAAGCAGTTTTAAATAAAAGGGTCATCAGCTGCTTTCTAAAGGTGACCAGACTGTCAATAACTCGTAAGGATAAAGGAAGTTCATTCCAAAGTCGGGGTGCAACAGCCTGGAAAGGGCGATCAGCTGGACTTTTATATCTGGTCTTTGGAACTTCTAGAAGGTTCTGGTCTGTGGACCTGAGGGCTCGGGTTGGAGCATAAGGCTTTAACAGTTCAGTAACATAAGGAGGAGCTTGGCCATGTAGAGCCCTGTATGTTATAGTAAGGATCCTAAATTGAATTCTAAAGTTAATGGTAACCAGTGCAGAGACATCAGAATAGGAGTGATGTGAGCTCTTCTGTTTGCTCCAGTTAGGAGCCTCGCTGCAGAGTTCTGGACCAACTGAAGGCGCTCAAGGGCTTTTTTGTTAAAACATGTGAAAAGTGTGTTACAGTCATCTAGACGGGAGGAGATAAAGGCATGGAGAACCATTTCAAGTTCATGTTTTGACACCAATCTACACAGTTTGGAGATATTTCTCAGATGATAAAAACAGTTTCTGACCAGCGTTTTTGAGTGACCTTCAAGAGACATTGATTGGTCAAAGACAACACCCAAATTTCTCAAGTCTGACTTGACAGCAGAAGCTAAATGACCAAGTTGTTGACTAATCAGAGGAGCCATGCTCTCAGGGGCAATGATCAGACATTCAGTCTTTTCAAAAGGAAGTTATCATAAATTAATTATCATTATTTGATAATTTGATTTGATTTTACTTCCTATATTCCTATACTTCCTACCAGTGGCAAGGGCCAATTTCATTTCTTTGTGCTGTTGTTATAATTACATTATCAAAACCACCAGCACTGGCTGGAGAAAATTCTACCATTCTTGAATTGCAGTTTCAGACCTCACAAAATTACACTGATGCCCTCAAATGGTCCACAGGCCATACTTTCAATACCACTGCACTAAATAATCAGAAACCTCTGATTGTTTCAGAGTAGCCATGACTCAAACAGGTGCTGCTGTAACACCTCTCTTACGTTTGGACGGTGTTGAACTTTTGATAAGACTGTTTTGAGTAAAGGTAAAGGTAGATGAAGCCCTTTCATTTCAGCTGCCTCTCGATCACCGGAAGAACCAGGAAACACTCTGGGTGTCAGGGGAACAGGCATTATGATGTAATAACAGTTTGACAGAACGTGCACAAGAAAAGTAGGTCCTGACCTCATATTATTATAACTAACCCAGGGTCATAGGCAGGTAAGACGCAATACTGAACCTGTTTAAATCAGAGTGGGTGAAGAGCAGCAAATCTTGGCAACAAGCTGAGAAATATTCACAAAAAATCACTTTTAACACATGAGTTATGTCTATTTCCTTATTCACTGTCAGCCTCTCACAATCTCTCACACAGAGCAGCTCAGGTGTGGATGCCTGATGCATTACCACAACAAAGTGCAGCTGATTATCATTAAAATTTGCTCTGAATCCTCCTAAAGCTCTCTGCCAGCTTTAACGGCATGGCTGTGTCAACACAGCACTTCCCGTTTACCGTTTAGTCCCACAGCAGGCTGCAGACGCCAGATAACAACAGCACAAAGCATGCTGGGAGATAAATGTGCCGGGGCTCCCTTAGCGCCTGTCGCTGCCTGATGTGGCATCAGTCAGTATTACTGCTGTGAAGGGTGCTCCCACTAACAAGCTGAATCTTACAACAATAAGATATGAAGGAGAATTTTGAAGAAGAGAAAATGTATCCAGTAGTAACACAAAAGCATATGAAACATATGACAAAACAACAGTATGAAAGTACTGCTGACACTTGGCAATATTAGCTAAATCCACCCTTTGTTTGTTGACCAATAAATTTCCTTTATGTGTTGCTGAATGAGAGCTTTCCTCAGAAAATGATCCCTGTCATAAATCAGAGGCTTTTAGGTCGACAGAATGTTTGTAGCTGCAGAAGAACGAACATAAAACAGCAAAACCTCTGATTTAAATCCCAAATAAAAATGCTTAATTAACAAGGGAATGTGCAGAAAGGGTTGCTTCCTGTCAGCATGTGTTCAGGCCTGGACTGGATCAAGAGACCCATCAAAATGTAGATCATTTGGTGAAGACACTAAAAGTGTTGTGAAAGTGGATTATGTTGTAGATGAAAAGAAAAACGCACACGTATCATCTTCACTGCTGTTTTTTCTTGAGTCATTGTCGAACGAATCCTGTTTAGTTTGATTATTCCTTTGATTAGCATGCTTGAGTTTTCCATCATGCAGAACTTCTTAACGTGATCAGCAGTTAAAGTTCTGTGATGTTAAAACAACTTCCTGAAAGTCCAACTACTTTACAGATTAGTTATGTAGTCATTTGCTTTCCATTGTTCCTTTAGAGCTGAAGCCACAGCAGAACAGAGAAATACTGCAGTAATTATAATGAAGGCTTTGTTCTCTTGTTACTGAAACCGTCGCCTTTTGCAGAGCTCCAGTACATCCTGGGTCATGGCCCTTCAAATGAAACAAAACATATAGTGATGTCAAAATAACGCAGAAATGTATGAGATTCATGTGAAATGTTTAACGCATTAAAAATTTAACACAATTAATGCAGTTTTTTTAAACTTTCTGTAGCCTTGGTGTCAGCAATGGAGTGAGACAGGGTGGACTTCTGTCTCCAATATTATTTAATGTGCATGTTCTGTCGATGCAGCTAAGAGCCTGTAACACTGGATGTCTGGGTAAAACATTGATAAACCATCTAATGTATGCAGATGACCTGGTGGTTTTCAGTCCAAGTAGTGCGGGTTTACAGCAGCTTCTTACCTGTACTAAATATGATGTGCACTATGATATCCAGTATAATGCTGTGAAAAGTACTATCTTGATATGTAGAACTAGACACGATAAAAGGCTACATTTTCCTGGATTCAAATTGTCAAATTTTGCACTAACTGTGAGTGAAAAAGTGAAATATCTTGGTCATTTTATAAAAAATCAAATGACTGACAATGATGACATATATGCTGAAGTCAAATTGAGCTTGTTTAGAGCATACTGTACTTCACTGTACACAGCGCACTTATGGTAGAACTATAAAACAGCCAGTATTCAGAGACTGCAGGTGGCTTACAACGATGCACTAAGGCTCTTGTTAAAAAAGCCCAGATGAACCAGTGCCAGTGAATTGTTTGTATCTGCTGGGGTCAGCACATTGAAAGCTGTTTTAAGAAATTTCATGTATACATTTATATGCCGTCTGAATATGTCAGAGAACAGTGTCATCCTAACACTGACTAACACGAGATATAGTGCTGTACGCTACACCTCTAAAATACGGAAGCACTGGTATGACTGTCTTCTGTAGGATAAGGGTTTTTTAACATGTCTTTATTTTTAAGGTCATTTTTGTATTTTTATTTTATTTTTATGTATTTCTTGGACCACGAGTCTGCAATAAAAGTCTACTACTACTACTACTACTACTACTACTACTACTACTACTACTACTACTACAGTATATATAGACAGCGCTGTAAGCTCTATGCACAGGCAAATACCCTTGCACGTAAGTTCAGCTTCTGCTCATCTCCTGTTAAAGTGGCTCTGTTTAAGGCATTTTGCACACCGCTCTATACTGCCCAGTTGTGGTCATCTTACAAATAATGCAGCATGCAGAAGCTGCATGTTGCTTACAATGATGCATTGAGAATCCTCCTTAAAAAAAACAGAGGTGGGAGTGCCAGCCAGTTGTTTGTTAATGCAGGTATATGTACTTTTAAAGCTCTTTTAAGAAAATTAATGTTCACTTTTCAAGAACGTCTGGAAGGTTCAGCTAACAGTATCATTTCAGCTTCCACTGATCCTACTGTGAGCTGTTGTCACTACTCATCCAGCTTTAGGAAGCACTGGGCTTTTTATGTTATAATTTTATAGTATAAACTTTTATTTTACTTTTATATTGTATTTTATTGTTTTTATGTATTTCTTATGCATTTTATCTTATTGTATACTGGACCAGTGTGTCTGTTAAATAAAGTCTACTACTATGACCTTTACACTCGTGATACCACGTTACCATGGCTAACAGGCGCTAGCATAAGGACCATACCTGTCATGTCTCCCTATTTTGGCAGGAAAACTTCTGTATTTTACCTGTTTTCTACCTTCATCCCAATCCTGGAAACTTCCTGAATTACATTCATGGATGGACACACACACACACACACACACACACACACACACACACACACACACACACACACACACACTGTTCTCACGGCAACCACAGCTTTGCTCAAACCCCCTACACACTCTCTCATGAAGAGCTGAGAGCTGCTTTTGTTGTGTTTCAGAGGAGAGAACCTGTGCTCAGAGTTTAAAGAAAACTATTGTAACTATCTTTCAATCTCAGTGCCTCTGTGTTTATTCTGCATTGACTTCATTATATTGCATAAATGTCTGTTACAAGCGTAAATATAAAGTTGAAAAATTGTGATTGCAGCCAAGCTATTGATCAAGTAATTGCAATTAATCACAATTAATTACAGAAAATGGTGCAATTAATTACTTCATTTTTTTAATCGTTTGGTAGCCCTATAGATATTATATGCTGGTAGAACCTCTTCTTTGTTAGAGTAAGTCCAAGTAAGAACTTGAATTTTTCACAGACAGTGATGCTATCTGTTTTTTTCTTGCCTTTTTGTTTGTTTTGTTTTGTTTTTTTAATAAGTTTTGCCTCCAGCCAAGTTCAGCAGGTGAGTCAGCAGCTCAGTTAGACTGATGTCGGTTTAATCACTGGCTTGTCTAAAGAATCTGAGCCTAATCCAGACAACAGGTTGCTTTCCTTTGTTCTCAGAATCCTGCAAATAAACCCAAAGCTAACCTGGATAACCATGAAAGAAAACCTCCAAATTATACTTTTATAGTTTTTTCCTGTTGGAATTCATATAATCCAATGTTTCATGACTACAGTGTCAACAACCAAAATAAATAACTCATGTGCAGATTCACATTTAGTTTAACGCCTTGTAAGCATCCATTTGTGTCCTTAAAGCCTCCAGATGGAGCATCAGGATTAGTACCTGCAACAGAAACCGGTCATACGTGTCTGATGCCCCTGGTGGAGGATCTACAGGGGCCGGTTTTAATTAATATATCATTGGTATATTGTTAGAGAAAAACAAATAACAGATTGTTATATAGCTGTTATATTAAATGATAGTTCAGATATAAAGATCCTTCATTACTCATTCATTTCTATAACTTCTTCTGTTTCAGGAGGGTTGTGGACAGCTGGTGTCCATCTGAGAGGCGGGGGACAACCTGGACAGGTCAACAGTCCATGGCAGGGCCACTCAGAGACAAACTGGACACACAACCCTCCACTCATTCACACATAGGAACAATTTAGACACATGTTTTTGGCCTGTGGGAGGCAAGTTGAGGAAAACTAATTATCCCCAAAAAATCCATGCATGTGGACATCATGCATGCTCCATGTAGAAAGGCTTCAGTCAGGATTCAAACCTGTTACCTTCTTGCTATGAGGCGACAGGGCTACCAAGTGCACCACCATGCGGCCTCTCCTCTTGTGTTATTACCTCTTAGCAGCTCTCAAAGATAGAGATGCAGGAGTAGTTTATGAACGCTGTAACCAGAAGGGAATGTGCAAAAACCGTTTTTTTGTTGTCGTTGTTGTTTGTTTTTGCATAAAATGACAAAAACATCAGTAAAGGTGTCAGAATGAAGTCATTTCCAAGATGAGCAGGAATTTTGGTTTGCATGAACTTTTTTGGTTTTATCACCGTCCATGTGGATACGGCTAATTGCTTGTACAAGTGGTTGCGTTGAACTGCACACCGGTTTCAGACCTGAGGCTTTCAGTTAGAAAAGGTCACACCAGTTCTTGTGAATAATGGTCTCTGCTGAGGAGCTTCAATGCTGAGTCGTCTAGCTGCAGCACAGACTCACTGAGCAAAGCCTTACAGGGAGGAGGACAGCCCTTATGGGACCAGCGTCATTAGGAGTGAATGCAAACCTTTACAAACACACATCTCCTGTTGTAACACTCTACACATGTCTGTCACATCCAGTGTGCAACACTTTAATAAAGGCTGACTCAGCAACAAATCACTCTGGTTCCGCACACAAAGCTCAGTCTGAATCAAGGAGCAGAATCCCAGACTAATTATTTACAGCTTCAGCAGGTAGATGTGTGCCTTCTCGCTCAGTATTAAAGTCCCAAGTCATCATCACACACTGGTGAAATTATATCTCTGCATTTGACCCATCCCCGTGGGGAGCTGTGGCTGCGCTCGGGAACTATTTGGTGGTTTAACCCCCCAATCCAACCCCTTAGTGCTGAGTGTCAAGCGAGGAGGTATTGGGTCCCATTTTTTCAAAGTCTTTGGTATGACCCGACCGGGAATCGAACCCCGATCTCCCAGTCCCAGGGAGGACACTCATACCACTAGGCCACCGTAGCTAGTCATTGATGGTCAAATTGTCACTCCATCTGCTTAAATCAGAAACCTTGGTGTAATTTTTGACCCTAGTCTCTCCTTTCAACCATGCATGCGCCATATCACTAAAATAGTCTACGTTCACCTACCGTCTCCATCCCACTCTTTCCTTTAAGGCCACAGAAACCCTCATCCATGCCTTCATCTTCTCCAGAATTGACTACTGCAACAGCCTACTCTATGGTCTCCCTCTTACACACTTAAAGTAACTCCAGAATGTTCAAAACTCAGCCCGGCTTCTCTCTATCACCAATAGTAGGGAACACATAACTCTGGTTTTAAAAACCTTCATTCATAATACCTTACTCATCACCTAATAGGCCCTCAGTAACATTGCCCCTCCCTATCTCTCTCACCTCCACCTCCACCATCACCCTACCCACCATCTCAGATCTTCTGCCTCCAACCTGCTCTCTCAGATGACCATATTAAAGCACCGCACCATTGGTGACAGAGCTTTTTTCCGTGGCTGCCCCCACCCTATGGAATTCTCTCCCTCAACACATCCGTGCTGCTGACTCACTGCAGAAATAAATAAAAAAATCTCACCTTTTCAATCAAGCATCCAAACGTCATTAACAGATTCTGTTTATTGTCCTGTGTGTTTGTTGTGTCCTTATTTGTACAGCGTATTTGAGTAGTTGTTAAAAGCACTACATAAATTATATGCATTGATATTATTATTATTATTGTTGTTGTTGTTGTTGTTGTTGTTGTTGTTGTTGTAGTAGCTCCTGGGTCATCAGCAGTTAGAATAAGCTGTACATGTCTGTCAGTGGAGAATATGTCTGCCCTCACTGCGGCCAGCTAATTATCTCTCCACTACAGTGATAAATGCTGCTCTGCTTTGATTTATACACAACTGCCCCAACCCAGCTCACAGCATGTCTTCTTAACTTCAGTCTCTCACATGCGTGCATGTGCACTCACACACAAGCACGCATGTGCACACATACGCACACACACTTGCCCGTGCACACACACACGCATATGCATGCATGCACACACACACACACACACACACACACACACCAGTATATGAAGTTTATTGTCCCTCGAGAGTAGTTATCATGGAGGTCTACGGAATGCAGTTGTGTTATTAATCTTGGTGCTGCCTTTCTGTGACAATACGGCACATTTCCTGTGTGTTGTTTATAGAAGTATTCCTGGTTTGTGGATTTCATTGCAGCAAATAATTACAAACACAAATGTGATTACTTATAAATTCTCAGAGTTCAACATGTGAGTTTCTTTGTTATACGAGCAGGAGAGGTGGAAATAGACATTTCAACTCAGTTACATGGAAAACCCATGGATGGATGGATGGATGGATGGATGGATGGATGGATGGATGGATGGATGGATGGATGGATGGATGGATGGATGGATGGATGGATGGATGGATGGATGGATGGATGGATGGATGGATGGATGGATTTGCTGACTAAATCACCCTGTTGTATTTAGTTTAGTTTTATTTGTTCTGCTCTGTGCTGTCACTGTCACTAACCCTAACGTTCACTGCTAGCTCGTTTCTGTTACTGAGAGGAAAAGCTCGTAAAGCCAGAAGGTGTAAACAGGTTAGATTTGGAAAGCAAAAGAGAATCAAGGTGAGATGGTGACAGATGGCCTTTTTCTGGACTTCCTCCACCCGCCTCATAAACACCCACACAGAACCAGAGTTGTTGGACTGAAAATGCCCGGTAGAGTCAGTGATGTCCTGGATTTAAAGCTTCTTGTCTGTTAGGATCCATGTTTTAATGACAGCACCTACTCTTTCTCCTCTAAATCAGATTCATCAGTCTAAATGTTTCTGAAACCTTCCTCTGGCTGTAAATATCAGAAAAGCAGAAAAAGGAGGTTTCAGGGCATTTCTCCTAAGAACAAAAAAGCAATTAACTTGTTCACTGAACGTGTAACCTCTTCTTGTTAACATATACTAATTGTAAGCTTTGTCTTTAAGGCTCTTGTGTATTGTTGCAGAAATAGAAAGAGCCAAACATACCGCTGAGGTTGGAGGAACACAATTAAAGCGCCTGCTGGATCCCTCACTCCAGACTCAGGTGGAGAGTTTGTGAAGGAGCAAAGCTAAACTCTAAATTATGATAAATCATTTGACAGCTTTTTTGCATTTTAATTAAAAGCACTGATGCATGAGGCCATAACGCAAATGTGTTTTCACCCAAAGATATTTGTAATCGTTATGTCTTAGAAACCCTAAAATTCTCTTGTAGTTCTGTTTCTTAGCAGACGTGTGTAAAAGCTTCTGCCAACCCACGCTCTGACGTGGTAGCAGTTAGCGTTTGTATCACGTGTGTCAGCCATTCCTGGAGCGACGCTTTTCTCTTTAACCACAGGCATAAAAAACACGGTTAGTCCCAAAAGGTGACAAATGAACATTTAAGCATTTCTACATGTTTGAAATTCATCAGTTTAACAAACAAGAACAGGACTGAAAGAATATTTAATTATTTATAGCTGAAAAACAAAAGCAGGATTCAAAATAGAAAATAGACAAAAGTCCACAACAAAACAAAAACTTAAAACCAAATGATGGCAAAGTCACAATAGTTGCAATAGCTTATAAAGCACCTTAAAATGCAACAGCAGGGTCACGCAAAGCGCTGCACAGACACATGAACAGCTAAAAGCCAATATCCCAAGTTAAAATAGAAATGTAACAAAAATAAAACCACCATACAAAAACTTTAACTCACGAGACCAAATAAAAGCAACACCATCACTGAGGTCAACATAAGTCAACTTTCCTGACTGAACGCGAGATAGTCAAGTGGGTTTTCAGGTGGGTTTTCAAAAGGGTAAGTGACGCTGACTGCCTAACCTGCACGGACAAGGCATTCTAAAACCTGGGTCCCACAACTACAAAGCCCCGCCCCCTGAAACACACCAAGCTTGTGTAAGGCTGCAATAGGGGTGGGGCCAAGGAGTTAATAGCTCTAAAAAGAAAGGACTTATTTCGAGATGGGAATATAAATTTGACAATCATCCATGATGTCATGTTCTCTAATGATGATTCCCAGGGGCAACATATACAAGAACAGCGACAGCCCAAGAATTGAGCCTTGTGGAACACCCCATGTGTCTCTAATGTTAACCTGGATGGCCCTGTGCGATAAGTAAGACTGAATTAGAAGAGGTCAAGTGTTTTTATTTAAGTTTCTATCTTAAGCAGCTTTAGCTGAAAAACTCTTGTTACTTTGCTCCTACGCAAGTTTTGTTCTTTTAAACCAAGTCATTCAGATAAGTATCTGTGAAATATCTGTACATCAACACCAGAAGCTACACAGGTGAATAACCAACACAACAAACATCAGCCACCTTCTGTCACCACATCAGGTGGATATTAAAGTAATTATACCACCAGAACAGATCTGTAATCCTGATTTTATGCCTCGTCTCCAGCTGTGATAACTTCAGTCCCACAACAATAAACAGTTTTTACATTTTCACACACGCTGCATGTGCGTGGTTTAATTAAGGTTTAATTAAGTCAGCTGAGTGCAGCTCAAACACAACGAGGTCCTAGAAATACATAAAGATGATCTACGGAACATTTTATACCTGCACAAATGAAAGGTCAGCGGGCAGCTCCCTCTCTGTTTTAGCATTAATATTCATTTTATGGTCTGGCATTTCTCACTTTCTGTACTCATCAAGTCACAAGTAATCATTTTATGTGATCTAAACACACAAAAGTCCTCTGGATCACACAGTAACATCCTCAGTTTGATGGAATTAGATCAAGCTTGTTGATTCCTGATGAGAGCAGACAGGCTGCAGGGGAGTTTACCAGGACAGTGTCTCACTGTCACGTTTATCTTGATGAGGAAAATCAGTAATCAGAGTCATCAGTGTCAGGAATCCAGGGCAGGAGTGGTGCTGTTAAATCCCAGAGACTCAGCTTGTCCATCAGCTCATGGTGACCTTGTGTTTGTGGCTTGGAGCGGTTCAGACGTTTTGATGAGGTAAGCAGAAAATCAATCCGGTTCATTCTTTGTGTTGTGAGCGTCACAAACCATGTGTTTTAGTCAAGTTCACTGAAACGTCATCCTGGAAAAATCAGACAGCATAACAACAACAGGAGAAAATGATGTGTGTGTCCTGCCAGGGACTGAAGGAGGAGAAACTGAGACGCCTCAACTTTTACCGTAACAGAAAGACAGCTCACCTTTCATTAGAGCCGTTAAATCCTGCAGCACCATCCCAGAGGATCTCTCCTGAGCCCAGAACACGTCAACATTAGTAGGCAAAACTCAACAAAGCCTCTTCTCTTTAGGGAAACCTAAAGGAGACGACCTTTCTCACCAGCTGCTGATTTGCTTTTAAAGACGAGCAATAAAAAGCATCTAGACGAGTTCATGACAGCAGCAGCAAGGACTTCCTCACAGCTCTGATGAATCGTAGATGCAGCACAAGTAGCTCTGGTCCCAAACCATCATCATTTAAATACAGACACAGAAATCGCTGCTTGAAAAGGTCAAAACAACATCATCAAGGACATCACGCACCTGGAGACACGTTTTTTCAGCTCCTACCATTAGGGAGGAGAACAAATAGACTGTGGAAGGCCAAAACGAAGAAGAAACTATTTTTTATATAGCGCCTCTCAAGATAAAAATCAGGGAGACGCTTCACAAGAATAAAATAAAAGTAGTAAATAAAAAAATAACCAGCTCCCCGCGTGGATAAGCAGGTGTAGACGATGAATGGATAAAAAAGATTATAATAAAAATGGGAGAAAATTAAATTGAAATTGAAAAGGTAATTATGGGATCCTGAAAAAGACAGGACTGACAGAAACAGCAACATGAAATGAAACCAGTGAGGAAGAAGAGGATGACAATTTCATGTTTTATTTTGCTCTCATGTGTATCCAACCAGTTTATTATCTGGCTTGTCAGGCATGTCTATATACAGGTGGAACAGGAAACATCTGGTGCAAAAGTTTATTTATGTCAGTAATCCAACTTAAAGGTGAAGCTAATATATGAGACACTCATTCCATGCAACACCAGATATTTCAGCCTTCGTTATAATTGTGATGATTATGGCTACAGCTGATGAAAACCCCACATTCAGAATCTCAGACAATTAGAAAATGGGGAAAGGTTCAATATTCTAGACTCAAAGTGTCACACTCTAATCAGCTAATAAATCCAGAACACCTGCAAAGGGTTCCTGAGCCTTTAGATGGTCTCTCAGTCTAAGATGAATTACTGACATAAATGGATTTTTGCACCAGATTCTCATTTTTCCTGTCTCACCTGTAAGATGAATAAAATCAGCAAAAGGGGTGTTTTATATTTATTGTTCATGGATGAGGAAATGTATTCATTTCATGAATAGTGCTGAGAAATGTTGAAAGTTCAATTCTTGAATTACAAGAATTTAAAAATCAAATGTGAAGTGCTTTTAGGCGATGAGTTACTGGTTGCTCATGTAATCAGTAACCAGTACTAATGTTTAAATAAATGTTTGATTTAATTTGATTTGATGTGGTTGATGGACATGGACTTTTTGTTCAGACCCTTTAAATGTATAAAATGTTACCAGATCTAATCTGTGTGCTCACTTTCAGGAATTTGGGGGCAAATTTAATAATAAGCCATTTATTTGGCATAAGTGTAAAATAGGATTACCATACACCTTTTCCAACTCCTTCAATGGCTTGAGCTTGGAAAACAAGATTAAACCTTGAAAATATTATTCTCTCTCTTTTTCTCTCTCTCTCTCTCTCTCTCTCTCCTCTCTCTCTCTCTCTCTCTCTCTCTTTCTCTCTCTCTCTCTCTCTTTCTCTCTCTCTCTCTCTCTCTCTCTCTCTCTCTCTCTCTCTCTCTCTCTCTCTCTCTCATATGATTCCCTCTTAAATGCACAACAAAAATCATTTTTGCATATTGAACTGGTCCCATTGGGGTGTGAGTCACTCGCTGTTCAAAGATGATGGATTGAATGAATGAGCTGCAACACTTCAGTGAGATACAGCGTGTTACTGCTGGCAGACTGGAAATCACATGCTATCAAAGCTCAGATGGCTGAACACTGTGTCTGTGGATCTGAGCTCGTAAATTACAACATTTAGCATGTGTTTCACAAACTAACAGTTTAAACAAAAACAGCTATTTTTCTGCTTCGCTGGTCCATTTGTGAACAACATCAGTGAGTACTCCAGGTTTGTGCAGGTTGACAGCAGGGGGTTTGATTTGTTTCTGAGAATCGAGAAATCTGAACAAATGTTCACAGTTCGGCTGAAATATGAATAAAAACAGCTGGGTTTAATGAGCTGAGTCAACACATCTTAATATGAGGGTCTTTTTAGGGCTTTGCATTCCGTAATGTTGTGCAAAGTGTCATTCCTCACAAAATAATAGGACAGTGACGTGGGTGTTTGGCGAGTCGACGGCAAACGAGGTCAGAAATATGCACGAGAACCTCTGTGTGCTTCTGCATCCATATGAGAAACGACGTGAGTTATGGGTTTATATAACCATGTGTGTAGATTCATGCCAGAGTGAGCAAATGAGGTAAACACACACACACACACGGCTGAATTCTACATATGCATTGGAAGCCATGTAATCAGGACCTGAGGAGAGGACGTTCCCAACTCCTGATGATGGAGGGCTGTCCCAGGGGAACGCCCTCTCACCAGTCACTCTGACAGCTGATGACATCACTTATTAGAGGTCGCAGTAAAGAGCGCACACCGCTTAAAGCGACAATGTGGAATTAAACAAAGACGACTGCCGTTAAAGTGGTTTTGACTTCCTGGAACATCAATCAATAATGTTTGCTCTTTTATTCCAACTCAAACCTTCCTCCAGACATTCCTTCTGCATCTTCCTCTGATATCAGTCACTGCTCACTGATCTCATGTGGGAATACATAAAAACGTGTTTGAGCATAGACTTTTATGCATTTCAGTGGAATATGCTAAACTCCAAAATTAGGATGCAAATGAAGTGACATCACAGCAAACGCTTTCATTTCCTGCTTTATTCTGATCCGCTTTGATGCTCCCACATGAAAGAGACCAGGAGAGACACAGATACACTGTTAGTTTTCTCTCTTGTGTCGAGCATCTCTCACATCTGTCACCCTCCTCCCGACAGAGAGCATCCCCCATGCCTCTCGTTCTTTACAGGAATTTCCCAGATGGAATATGTTTCTATTGTTTTTTTGGTTCGTCATTATTCTTCAGTGTGATAAATCCTAACACCCTTGTTAAAGATGAAGGATAACGTAGCTTGGTCATTATAATAGATTCACTTACATTAGAAAAGGACCATTAGCTGGGGATGGAGCACACACAGATGTCATTAAAAGGCCATTTTTAGGTCATTTGAATTAACTTTGTTCACAAAATCGAAGCAGTAGGATTATTTAATGCTAATATTGTAGAAAACAACAGGCTTCATCCTGAGGCTGCAAGGCTATTTATAGTTTTTTCCGAACTTCCTGGTGTGTGGGAGCCAGCCTGATGAGACCGGTTGGGCGTAATCTGGGCTGACACTCGCCCACATCTTGTTTCCCGAACTGCACGCACCGACTAAGACACAATACGGGCAAGAGCACACGGGGAAAACAACAAATGGCATGGCAAAGAGGAAGAGACAGACACAAAGGAGAGAGTTACACAAACACCAGGGAGAAACAGTAACGAATAACTTGATTTGGACACAATGCATTAATAAAGCTGCATTATTCAGCTGGCTCCAGCGGAGCTGCAGCGACGATGGATTTGCTGTTGTTTGCGTTCCATTAAGATCTGAAGTAAAGGTAGAGGAGCAGATAAATTACCAAGGTTTAGGATAAAGTCTAATAAAATATAAATGAGTAAATAACAGATTATTTAATTTCCAAAGACTCAAGGCTTTGGATGGTGTATTTGTTCAGTATTATGTGGTTGAGGGAGAACACAACATTACAGGTGGGTAGGAAACAGGCAGCAAGTCAAAGGGAAACTTACCGGGTAGTCATGAACCACCAAATAGACAGAGCAGGCACAGAGACGACAGCAAAAAGGATCTTGGAACAAAACAGTAACGAAAGAACATAATGCCAACTGTGTTTAAAGACTACTTTACAAAAAACACAATAAATTATGGCATTGGACAGAAAATTCATTCATATTCTGAAGGGTCATGGAAAACTGACACCTAACTTCAGCGGTCACTGGGTAAGAGGCGGGGCACAACTAGGACAGGTTGCCCATCCGTCACAAGGACAATCAACACACACTCTCATAAACCTAGTGACAATTTAGATTTAGGAAATAACTAAACATAGTTCAGCATGTGTTTAGTCTATGGCAGGAAAATGGAGTAGCCAGAGAAAACCCACACAAGCACAAGGAGTCCATGTTAACTCCACACATGCATGAGGAGTACATGCTGCACACATGCATGAGGTGAACATGCTAACATCACACATGCATGAGGAGTCCATGCTAACGCCACACATGCATGAGGAGTCCATGCTAACGCCACACATGCATGAGGAGTCCATGCTAACGCCACACATGCATGAGGAGTCCATGCTAACGCCACACATGCATGAGGAGTCCATGCTAACGCCACACATGCATGAGGAGTCCATGTTAACGCCACACATGCATGAGGAGTCCATGTTAACGCCACACATGCATGAGGAGTCCATGCTAACGCCACACATGCATGAGGAGTCCATGCTAACGCCACACATGCATGAGGAGTCCATGCTAACGCCACGCATGCATGAGGAGTCCATGCTAACTCCACACATGCATGAGGAGTCCATGCTAACTCCACACATGCATGAGGAGTCCATGTTAATGCCACACATGCATGAGGAGTCCATGCTAATGCCACACATGCATGAGGAGTCCATGCTAACTCCACACATGCATGAGGAGTCCATGCTAACTCCACACATGCATGAGGAGTCCATGCTATTTACACACATGCATGAGGTGAACATGCTAACATCACACATGCATGAGGAGTCCATGTTAACGCCACACATGCATGAGGTGAACATGCTAACATTACACATGCATAAGGACTCCATGTTAACTCCACACAGAAAGGCTGCAGCAATGAAACACCAACTGCACATAAGAATGAAATACAAATAAACATCACGGAAGACGTTTGTCTTCTTGATAGATCACTATTTCTAAAGCACATATTATGATTTGTAAGATATATAATCAGATTCTTTCCAATAGAAATCTATTTGACCCTTAAAATACTATTTTCACTTTTAACTTGTTGTTTTGATGGATGTGTGAAAACATTTTGTTTAAATGTACTGTATTACATCTCCGTAGGTTTAGTGAAATCAAAGTCATTTGAGCAATAAATCAAAACAGAATCAAAGGCCAGAGGATGTGATTGGTTCGTTTCTAAGAGCAGACAGCGTTATATTGATGTATTGATTTCATTTAGAAGACCTCTATCCCACAAACTAATTCTGGCTTCTTTAACTTAACGAGATCTTAACAATTAGATTGACTACACCGGTATAATGAAGGTCTGAAAGTGTTTTAGAAAACACTGACAGGTAACTTATTTACCTGTTTAAAAAGACTTAGTTATTGACTCGAACACTAATTGAACATCCTGTTGGTGAAGCAGGTCTTTAGGGGACAAGTGTAAATATGCACCTTAAAGTGATAGTTCAGCTCTTTTGAAGTGAGTTTCTAAAAGAGTCATATGTTATAAAAATGTTAGGTTTTCTCCTGAGATTTATAGTGGACTCATCTGTTTGGGCTTTGGGTGTACATGTTTATTTCCTCATTGGTTTCCTTTAAAACTAATCGTAGTTCTATTTCAGACAACATTCATGTTGCTGGAACTGACAGAGCAAACTCACACCAGCTGTTCTTTTGACTGTGACCTATGGTTTTGGGTTTGTGGTGAATTTTTGTTTAGTTTGACTTCAGCTGTTGTTTCCTTGGGTTCAGCTCTGCAGGCAGGCATAGTAAACACAAGTTTATTTAATAAACAGGCCTCAAACATTTACCAAGATCTGAGCAGGTAAAACAGAACCAGTAGCACAAACTCAGGGCTGATTACTGAGTGATTACAGGTGAGCTGCAGATGAGACACTGAGGTGGTTTAGGGACAAAGTTGAGAGATAATCAGACTTTCTAGCATAATTCAAACACTAAGTGGCAACTATAGCTTTTGCACATCAGTCAGACTGTTGATTCCAACTAAAGAATCTGCATGTTTTCATTCAATCCTGTGTCCCACAGCCCAGTGAAACTGCCATAATAAACATGCAAGAAGGAAAACGTAATAAATTCCGATAACATCTGCAACATTTTCAAATCCCTCAAAAGTACTTTTACTGGTTGCATTGACACATGTTTGAAGTCGTGCTAAAACCTCCTGACAGCTTCATCTTGCATCATCTTCTCACATTCTTTGTTTCTCTGAAGGGTTTGAACTTGAATAGTTTAGAACAGTAAGTTAAGCAACTCCATGATTCTTCCTCTGACGTTGTCTTTTATCTCTAACACCTTTATAGTGATCAAACTCGTCCTTATCTGTCCTGAAAACATCCTCCTAAAAAGAAACAAAACAGTTTCTACTTAAGAATGTCTTCTGAGATGTTCTTTTCTGGCTCTTCTGTGCCGGTCCAGCTTGTGCAATGTGTCTTTGCTAGCAGATGTAGACAGTCTGACGCTAACAGCTGACAATGCTAGCTCTCAGCCTGTTACCGTGAACTCGCTCTGACAAATGATATCATTTACAGAAATTTCTGGTTCTGATTTTATGAATTTGAAGATCTAACATGGATAGTTCTTTGCTAAGTAGTTTGGTTTTACTCAAATAAAATAACAGCTTCAAACGACCAGATGTTTGCCTGAATATTTCTTTGTAAAATTAAATAATCTCCTCTGAAGTATTTAGAAACTGCCTGCCCAATTTGCTACTCATGTACTGAGGTAATTCGCTGACATCAGTCATTGGACACTTAATGTAGCTGAATCTAGACCAGCCCTGCAGCAACATCCAATCATAAATCCAGTTCCAGTTCTTGATGATGGGTAAAATATATAAATACTGTTATTGGAATTGCTGCTTTCATGTTGCTTTGCATTTCATGGAGACGTATTCTTGTCATCTACAAGTAAACTAAAACCTGTAAAGCTTCAACTTTTCATCTGATGTTTGTCCGTTTTTTAGCCAAGGAGATGTATCACCTCAGAAACGGTGTCGAAACAGTGAATGAAAAAGGTAAACGTGGAGGATGACATCACGTGAGTGCTCTTAAAAAAACTGTCAATGATTCATTAACTGGTTTGAGTTCAGAGGAATTTCATTATGGATAATCCATTCTGCGTTACGGGGATTTACATTTAGCCTGGTTGGACTGACTCAAGAAAATGTATCTGAGCTGTTTAAGATAACGTTAAAGTCCCATTAGTCGTCACACACTGGTGAAATGTGTCTGCATTTGACCTATCCCTGTGGGGAGCGGTGAGCTGCAGACACAGCTGTGCTCGGGAACTATTTGGTGGTTTTAACTCCCCAATCCAACCCCTTAATGCCGAGTGTCAAGCGGGTAATAATAAAAAAATAAATAAAAGTATTATTATTATTATTATTATTATTATTATTATTATTATTATTAATAATAATAATAATAATAATAATAATAATAATAATAATAATAATAATATGCATGTTTCTGGTTTATTGGAGAAAACATGTAAACTTCACACAGAACACTAGCAGCCAGGAGTGGAACCAAATCCTTTCCAGATAAGTGTACTTCAACATATCATAGTATGTTTGTATTACAACACAAATCCATTTAACTATAACAATTCAGAGCAATAACTTGTTATGAAGTGGTGTACAACAAATTAGTTATTTTTTAGGCTCAAAAGTAAACTCATAATGTCCTTGCACACTTGGTGTTAGAGGGTAAAACACATCATTTTGCTTTCATAGATATAAATATTGATTTTCCAAAGATTGCTGAACAGGTGGTCTGCAGAACGACTGTGTGACTTATTTAAAATTGTTTCTTGTACTTGAAGCAGTGAAGTGATATGACAACAGAAACGTCTTTTATTCTACCTGAGCCATCTGTCTGGCTCCTGTGGTGCTCAGAAAGGGAAAGTCTGCAGCTTTAGAATGAATCAGACTGAAATCTGATAACAGAGATGTTCTCATGTCTGGATCAGGATCTGTGAATGAGCTCTGCAGAAGAACAGGAAATGTGGACAATGAAAGTTTACACAGAGCTGACAGTAATTTAATAAGATCTGTCTGCTGCTGTGAAAACTGGATTACATGCCAAATTAAAGTCCTCCCTTATCTGTGCCGACATGTTGATGTGACTGATGAAGCTGTCAGGCTGCCGGACTAACGGGAATCTGAGTTAAAAGTTGGTTTTAAACCTGTCCTGTCCTGCAGTAGAAGCAGACAGAATGGTGCCGTAACATGCTAGAGCAGTTTTACAGGAAGAGGGAGGTGGGATGTTCCTCCTGCTGTGCAGTAGCCTTCATTATGTTTGTGGCATGTTAGACTGCATTCACTTACGCACCGGAGTGGACAGGCAGGGAGAAAAGAGACATACAACACAAACAGGGAAAGAGGGGGTGGAGGAACAACAAATAGACAACAAACAACAAACAAACAGGCAGGACAAAACAGTGGGGTCGTTATAGAAAAGAGAGAAGAAGAAAATCTACAAGAATAAATGAAACAGGAAAAGTTAAAAGGTTGTTGTCCATATTTGTAGTAGTATGTACTACTGGTGTACTTTTACTTTAGTCTGTTTATATTTCACTTTACTCACTAGAATAGCAGAACTGGAGTGGGAGGTGAGAATCTCTGTTTTGGGATGAACTCTCCTTTATGAGCCATCATCTCTGAGCCTTGGGCTTGTTCGTGGTTAGAGGTGTCATTTTTTCCTTCATTACTGCCGCCTCCACTTCCTGAAGTGGATAGAGAGATTTAAGGAGATTAGAAGTGATGTAATGTGGCGTGACATCCTATCCTAGACAGCATCACCCGGGGTGTATAAGGCCAGAAACACGAGCTGCACACGCATGCATACACACATGCACACACACACACGCACGCGCACACATACCTGTACATACACACGCACGCACGCGCGTGCACACACACGTACACACACCTGCACATACACACACACCTGCACATACACACACACACACACCACTGTGCAGTGATGAATATGCATTTAACACTAGAACTTCCATCGAGGAGCCATTTGGCTGGGTTGTTTTTATCTAGAGTCCTTAATCACTCATGGATGGTGGCCTTTGTTTTGTAAATGTGGCCATTGCAGGTTTTCTGAATTGCTAAAACCCTAAACCCGATTCTCTAAACCTAAGATTAGTTTAGTGGCCTAAACTCACTTTTTGAAACAAACTTTGTTTTTGCCAAACCTTAAAAATTGTTAAAAACTCTTTTCTCAAAACATTAAACACATTTCCAGCCGCTAAACACGTCTCACACGTGCAGCAAAACTGTAACATGGACAGCAAAATGTGAACACAGAGAAAACCCAGCTGTCATCTTTTACACACAGCAACTCAAAATTTCAGATTTATGTTTTTATGTGTAAGTTTATGTTTCTAAAGATGGGATCAGACCAATTGTGCAGTATAAAAGTAAGTTCAGAGAGCTCAGATGGGAACACGTGTGTCTACAATGGGTAGCTGGGTAGACACATAGCAGAAACTAGAAGGAAGGGGATGATGACCAACAACAATTGTTACTAATGAAATGTGGGTGTCTGTTGTGCATTTGCTCATGGGAATGTGGATGAAGTTCTCTAGACAGACCATGCGCACAAAGACATGATGATGTGGAACCAATCTGTGATTTACAGTAAATTTGTTTTTCATTTGGGATTTTTTAATTTTGTTATCTACATTCAGTACATCACATCACTCTAATCAGGGTAACAGGGATGAGTCAGTTGGGATTGTGACTCATGATTAACGAGTCAGTAAATTCATTCATGACTCGCACATCACTGCTGTAGATTCACCATAACAGCTTTAACTGTGCAGCACAGACATGAAACACACATTTGAATAATAACAAGAGTCAGTGACATGAAGCCAGAGCTCATGCATGACAATGATCTTGTAACGATAAATGATAACATGTCTCTGTAGTTTGGTTTTCTTCACTTTCTCTGACTATTAAATAATATAAAACACTATCAGTTACTTAACAAATGTTTAATCATCAAATGTGAGGCTGTAAGTTGTTTGAATTGGAATTTAAAGTAAACACAAACTCAGAGGGAAATCTGCCACAAAGGCACATGATAAAGTGTTCACCAAAGACCACCTGCTCCTCATTTGTGATCATTTTTGCAGAGACCCAGAACCAGTGTGTGTGTGTGTGTGTGTGTGTGTGCGTGTGCGTGCGTGCGTGTGTGTGTGTGTGGTGGGGTGAATAACACGGGTTACAGGCTGTAATTTGTTTGGTTTTCAGGCTTCTCTGTTGGGACTGGTTTAGAATGAAAACTGCCAAATATAAAAGTTTTATTCATTCATTTATTCATTCATTTATTCATTTATAGAGCATCTTCCACAACCTTTAGGAGAAGCCCAAGGTGCTGCACACCACACTAAAAAGCTATTGCATTAAAAGACACAATAAAATATAAATGAAAATAAAATAAAAACATAGTAAAAACATAATAAAAACAGCATAAAAACAGATAGAAAAAACCAACAACAATAAAATCAAGACCCCAATGGAGAAAATGCCTGGACATAATAATGGGCCTTCAGACGGGACTTAAAAATCTGAAGGGAAGGTGCCAGCCTAACAGTCAGAGGTAGACCATTCCATAAGGATGGTAGCCTAGTGAACTAGACCAATTCTTGCTTTGCAGAGTTTGGTCTAGGCACGCTTCATTGGAACCCTCGCAGCCCAAACCACTGCTGTGTCTATCCAATCACAACTCGCTATAGTTTTGGTTGGGCCAATCACAGCGCTCTATATTGTGGGCCAATCACAGAGCGGGAGTAGCCGATGACGTCAGCGCTGCGGCCGCGAACCCAAGCAACATGGCGGCAGCGCCGGAGCCACGTTCTTTTGAAACGGCTTTATCATCAACATTGGATTATTTAGACTCCAACGTGCGTAAGTCTGTCGGCTATACTTAGCGGCTTCTTATTTTTATCAAACTAAGTAGTGCAATGTCCCAGTACACCTGATATTCTCATGTTTTTATACAAAAACGACAGAAATCATTGACGCCATTAGTGGGTCCCGCTTTTCCATCGCTGTGATTACGTCACGTTGTTCGTTACTCTGATTGGTCCTAGCGCTATCCAATTGCGTGCTGACATTTTGAAAGACAACCGTAGATCCCGCCTCACGACTGAGAGCCGTCAATGGTTCGTGGCCAGACTATATATTCGCATATATAGGATGGCTTGCCAGGCTATAAGGATGGTGCAAGGACTGCAAATGCACAATCTCCCCTTGATTTGCACCTGGAACGAGGGACCACCAATAATTCCTGGTCAACAGAGCGTAGAGAGCGGGTGGGGACATGCCTTTGTAGTAATGCTGATAAATAGGCAGGAGCAGTACTGTGAAGAGCCATAAAAGCAAGAATCAGCACTTTAAACTTTGCTCTGTACTGCATGGGAAGCCAGTGTAGTTTCGCCAAGACCGGTGTAATATGGTCATGGCGTCTTGTTCCTGTCAAAAACCTAGCAGCTGAGTTTTGGACCAGCTGTAGGCGAGCAATCGCACCCTGACTCAGACCGGCATACAGTGCATTGCAGTAGTCGAGTCTAGACAGGACAAAGGCATGAATAACAGACTGTAAGTGCTCCCTGGACAGCAGGGGCTTGATCTTAGCTAGGCGTCTCAAATGAAAAAAAGTGGAACGTACTACCATGTTAATTTGAGCATCAAATTTCAGTGAGGAATCAATTTTTACACCAAGATTGGTAACAATATTTCTCTCATACTGTGCCAAAGGGCCAAGGTCCACAGTGGAGGCTGCACCCACTAGCGTACCTGGACTGAGTACTATTACCTCAGTCTTATCACTGTTCAGATAAGAAGTTGGACGCCATCCAGGACGTGACATCATTTAAACAATCCAGAAGAGGAGAAATGGATCCACTAGCCCCTCGGCGGATAGGGAGATATAACTGAGAGTCGTCAGCATATAGGTGGAATCTCACCCCATGTCGACGGAGGCAGGAGATACAATGCAAACAATAGGGGGGCCAGGACAGATCCCTGCGGCACATCCCATTGCAGGTTCACCCAGGGTGATTATGCCTCACCCATCCTCACACAGAAACTCCTGCCCTTAAGGTATGATTGAATCCATTTCAGGGCTAACCCCGAGATCCCCACCCAGCTCAACAGTCGGTCCAGAAGAATGTCATGATCGACCGTATCAAAGGCCGCAGACAGATCTAACAACAACAGAACAACTGCATCACTCATGTCACTTCCCAAATAGGCGTCGTTGAGAACCATGAGGACAGCAGTCTCAGTACTGTGACCAGCTCTGAACCCCGACTGGTAAGTCTCCCAGACCTCTTGAGTGTTCAAAAAAGCAACTAGTTGAGAATATACAACTCTCTCCAGCAGCTTCGATAGAAAAGGGAGATTCAAGATGGGCCTATAGTTAGCCAAAATGGTTGCTTTCTTTCATCACCAGATGTACAAACACAGAGCTCTGCAAAATAACAAATGTCTCATTTTATTACAGACTCATAATTAATTTACCAGCAAAAGCATGGGCGGCGCCAGGCGGCAGCTAGGGGTTGCTAAAACAATGGCAAGATTAGGCCAAGCAATGGCCTAGCAACCCCAAATCTCGAACAACCCCCCTCGCTTTCAGTCCGTGCCAGCGGACACCGGAGGAAGGTTCTTCTCCCCCACCACTCCTCAGTCCGTGCTGCTCACTAAGCAACAGCAACTGCAGGGTAAAAGTCCTGGTGCTGCCCCAAAGGATGGATGAAATGTACTAAAGTCTGAATATTCTGGTGTTGTTTAGCTTGCTGAGTGCAACTAGCAACAGTTTACTCCCAAGATGTCCTGTTTGTAGATTGTAGTAGTAGCTGGCATTGTTGTGTGTATATTTTATATTTGTCTCACTGATGTAAGGGCAGTATAGGCTTCAAAATCTTCCATTCATTTCAAAAATCCCAAAATGAAGTTAGATCAACGAGGACAAAGTAGTAAATTGCTTGATATTTTCTCTCAAATTTCAAATATATGAATTGATGAACAGAAGCTCAAATGTTTACCAAATGGCTGGTGGGGGCAGGGTTAAACAAAAAAAAAATTAGATGATTGATACATTTTGTACAGCCATTTATAGGAAATAGAATAATTCAAACTTTTGCACCAGGTCTGCTGCTCAGAAAATCTAAAGAATGCATCCAAATACAGAAAGCAAAAGCTAAGTGTTTTACCTAAAGGGTTGTGATGCAAATGAATACAAGAAATACAGGAAATAAGGATGTGGTGAAAACATGATTAAAAAGAAAAAAACACCAAGCAACAGGAAGTGGGCACAAACATGGATACGGATGGTAAATAATTAAAAAATGAAAAGTGACTCACACCCAATGGGAGGAAACAATGAGAGATAATGAACTGAAGTAAATGAAACCCCACACTGGAACTAACATAAGAATGCAGCATGTTGCATCAGTGGAAGCTTTTGTCTCCTAATAAATAAATAAACACCATTCTCTACCATAAAAACATTATTGTGCTTTCATTTCATAACACTGAATTTTGTGTTTCTTCTCACAATTTAGAATAAATGATTATTATTAGAACCGTATATACACTGTAATTCTAAATCCATAAAAGTAGCTGAAAGGCACAAAAACATCAAATAATAAATTAGTTTTCTCTTTATATGCACACACACACACACGCACACACACATACACACACACACACACACACACACACACACACACACACAAACATATATATACAAATTATATAAAAAAAATTACACAGCCCAGCCAAAAAAAAAAGTCTCCAACTGGATTTAACTAAGCAAATAGGTAGGAGCCTCCTATTGGATAATTACTGCATGGGCGATGATCTTTCAGCTGGAAACAAGTTATTTAACCCCAACTGGTGCAATGAGTTGCTTCTCATTTCTTAAACAACCATGTGGAAAGACACATCTGGTGGTCGTGGAAAAGATGTTAGTCTGTTTGAGAAGGGTCACATCATTGGCATGCATCAAGCAGAGAAAACATCTAAGATCTGAGATTGCAGAAGCGACTAAAACTGGGTTCAGAACTGTCCAACGCATTATTAAAAACTGGTCTGATGAGTCCAGATGGACCCTGTTCCAGAGTGATGGGTGCATCAGGGTAAGAAGAGAGGCAGATGAAGTGATGCACCCATCATGCCTAGTGCCTACTGTACAAGCCTGTGGGGGCAGTGCTATGATCTGGGGTTGCTGCAGTTGGTCAGGTCTAGGTTCAGCAACAGGATGTGCTCCAAGAATGAGGTCAGCTGAATACCTGAATATACTGAATGACCAGGTTATTCCATCAATGGATGTGTTCTTCCCTGATGGCACGACCATATTCCAAGATGACAAAGCCAGGATTCATCGGGCTCAAATAGTGAAAGAGTGGTTCAGGGAGCATGAGACATCATTTTCACACATGGATTGGCCACCACAGAGTCCAGACCTTAACCCCATTGAGAATCTTTGGGATGTGCTGGAGAAGGCTTTGTGCAGCGGTCAGACTCTACCATCATCAATGCAAGATCTTGGTGACACATTAATGCAACATTGGATGGAAATAAATCTGGTGACATTGCAGAAGCTTATTGAAACAATGCCACAGTGAATGTGTGCTGTAATCAAAGCTAAAGGGGATCCAACGAAAAATTAGAGTGTGTGACCTTTTTTTTGTGGTGACTTTTTGGCCGGGCAGTGTATCTATATAGTTTGTTATGTAAATATCATAAGAGTGATATTTTCTAAACCTTAATGAGAAACGAACACTTATGTGCAGATTTACTCAAAATCAATATGAAGAGAACAAAAGTGTTATTTGTAAAGTATTGATACTCGAGTACGCAAAGATTATCAATTTGTCCCTTTTATCCACGAGAGGCTCAGAAGTGTCTGTGTGAGAGATTTATCTTTATTGTCATTTAGCAGAACAAAGCTGCTAAAGCAGAAACATCTGTCCAATAAAACCAACCGTTCCCTGTTGAATCGTCTCATTATGAAACCACAAACAAAGCTCATCAAAAAGGTTTAAAATGTGCAGAATGCAGCAACTTAAATCACGATATGTTATGTGCACAGCACACCATTGTAGTACTGCATCTGCAAAATAATCTGTAAAGGGGAAATAATCCAGGGGCATTAATCCCACCATCATTCTACAAATAGATGTTGAGTAAACCCAACCTACAAACTGAGGATTTACGCTGAAATCCATAAACACATGTAAAACTGACACAGTATGCATGTGCTCATGTAAAGGCTTTAGGCACACACACACACACACACACACAAAATGGGCATCTGTAAATTCTTCTGGCAGAAACATTCAGTGTTCTCATTAGACCGAGACTTGATATGATGTTGATAATTTGCTGAACATGTTTTTAATTTAGTATACACTCCGTGTGATTCTGTGTGTTGCCATGACTACGGCTGTCATCACATATATGTGCATGCTATAAGGCTGCTTGTATGCACAGCTTCTCATGTTTGTGTTAGTAAATGTCTCTAAGGACTTCTCTAGCAGCACATACTCACAGCTAAATGCTATTTTCATTCGCTCTTCCCTTCCTCAAAGGCAGTCGGCGAGAGCGACGAGAACCTTTTCCACTCACTCTGTTATCACGGTTTAGTGGGAGTGGGTGTGGGTGAGGGGAGCTAACGGATTTCAGAGTTAATCCTTGACTTTTCCATCTATCTATGTGCGAGTGTGTGTGTGTGTGCATGTGTGTATGCGTGCATGCATGCGTGTTGTTGGGCTAGTTAATATTGTGCACAGCGTTCTGATAGTCTTGGCATTGGGACACCTGGTCATGCCTCAGGGCCTTGGGCCGCAGTGGGACACCTCTGAGGACACACACGCGCACACACACACACACACACACACACACACACACACACACACACACACACACACACAACCTGAGTCTGTAGTCTAGCTTCAAGCTTTTCCTCTAAAAGAACTGTTTTGATTTTGTTTTTTAAAGGAGCACAAAGGAAAAAATACGATTGCTCTCATTTGCTTTTTATACAATTTTAGGTGAAAATTGAACTTTGATGTTTTGGAAATAAAAATGATAAAACTGGTAAACATAGGTTATATACAACTTGTTGTGATGTTTACTTTTGAAAATTGGAAAAATGTCAGCTAATGCTGAACCCTGAGACCCCATTTCATTCCGATATGAGCTGATTTTTGTTTACTTCAACAAGAAAATCCCTTCAGTTGTTATGCTGATGTGACTCTACTTTCCTGACTAAAACAGTCAGAGGACTTGTGGGCGATTTTGTGTCCAGCTGAGACAGAAAATAACAAAAATCAAAAATTCACGCTCTTGTTGTCATATCTGATGAAAATCTTTTCCACCACCAGGTTTTAAAATGACAGATGTACCACAAGACTTCAAATTCAGAAGCAGTGTGTGGGAAATAAAGTCTCCCTACAGCTCCCCCAGGGGGTTAGCTGCTGACCTGATGATCAACAGGTGTGAGTCTCAATAAAAGTAAAAGATTATGTTTAAGTTTGTGTGCAAACAGCTGCTAACAGTCAGACAATAACTAAGGTCACAGTTTTGTGGGTGTTTTGTGCAACTATGATTGTTTTCATTTACTCATGTCAACTTGTATTTTCTTCACTTATAACCAAGATCAGATGAGATTCATTAGATCATGTAAGCAACTTTTTTCAATCACTGTGCCTTCAGTTAGTTAAACAAAGTGTCAAATAAAGGTAAAATAAATAAACAAATAAATAAATAAATGAGACTTTAGAGGCTATTTTTCTGGAGGTGCAGAAAGACCACAATAGAAGAAAATTGTGTGGGATAAAAGTCTCTCCTGACAACAACACACTCTTCAGAAGCCTTTTCTGTTGGAGGAGTCGAACATTAAAGCTGAAGGAAAGGACACAATTAATATTCTCATCACTGAGGGGAAGTTTGCCAAGTTTCAGATCATCAAGGAAGAATCAATCGGAGCCTCTAACATGCAGGTTTTAGTGTAATAATACAAAGAAGGACTTTATCACACACAACCTTCTGCAGCACCATGGCTGAAATGTTTCTTCCTCTGACTCCTCCTGCTTCTCATGCAAATAAATATCACCTCCCTCTCTGAGCGGAGGGCAACTCACCCCAAAACAACAACAACAATCACATCAGAAGGGACAGACAGGATCGTCTCTTCCTCCATAAGTTCAGCCAGATCTTACTGCTCTTTAAAAGCCACAGATTTTAGTGAAATACATGTGAGTTCTTATCCCGGAGGTTCATGTTATAATTAGACATGTTCACATGTTATAATCAGGCATGTTCACATGTTATAATCAGACATGTTCACATGTTATAATCAGACATGTTCACATGTTATAATCAGGCATGTTCACATGTTATTATCAGACATGTATACATGTTATAATCAGGCATGTTCACATGTTATAATCAGCCATGTACACATGTTATAATCAGGCATGTTCACATGTTATTATCAGACATGTACACATGTTATAATCAGATATGTTCACATGTTATAATCAGACATGTTCACGTGTTATAATCAGGCATGTTCACATGTTATAATCAGCCATGTACACATGTTATAATCAGGCATGTTCACATGTTATAATCAGCCATGTACACATGTTATAATCAGGCATGTTCTTATATTATAATTAAATGGTAAATGGCCTGTATTTGTATAGCGCCTTCTTAGGGTTCTACAACCCCCCCAAGGGCAAATACCAAATCTTGCAGTCTATGCAGTTTAAACTATTTTTAATTAGCTAAAGACCTTTGATGTAGGCAGCTAAAATAACCCTAATCTGAACTAAGGTATGGGATTTCTGCTACTTTCTCACCTACTTGTCTTTAGAGCCTCCTTATTTTACTTTGCCGCTTTCCCGTGAATATCCCGATGTGTGACAAGAGACCAAACAGCAGAGACAGACTGAAGACCTGAGCTCTCTGAGCCTTTCCACCTGCATAATTAAATTTGATATTGGGCACAAATAAACTTTTTGGGATTCTGTCACCCTTCTGCACAAAGCTTTAGAGGCACCTTCCTGTCAGCCAAACTGAAGGATTACTTCAAGAAAGAACAAAGTGTTTTTTGTGAATTTGTTAACAGAATCTGTTTAATTGTCAAATAATGAAAACATTTAAAGTTTTAAACCAACAGAACCTGAGAGCAGCTATGAGACAGTTTCTCTTACTGCTTAATGAGCATTTGGACTCTTTCTACAAAGTTTGCTGATTGTCTGAAAACCCAAACACCATGTTACAGAACTAATACATAAAAAAACAATAACAGCAGCAGTCATTCCTAGAAGTTACAACTTGCTACAATAAATGTATATATCCTTTTAAAAGAATAAAGAAGAAATTTATATTTTAACGATCCCCTGGGGAAATCATTTTGTCACAGCAGCAGACATGAGGGGTAACAGTGTTACAACAAAACAAAAACAATCTATGAAAAATCTATAAAAGATAAATGGAAAAATACAGAAAGAGGCAGTAAAAAAACTAATATAATAAAATAAAACACAGAAAGGGCTGCTGTTAAATAGAGAGCAGATAAGACCAGTTAGATATGCTTCCGAGTACCGGTTAGAAGACAGCATTCTGAACCAGCTGCAGACAGGAAAATAAGGACTGGCTGATGCCCACATCCAGTCGTCACAAAGACATGAATAAAGATTTCAATATAATGTCTCGATAAGTATTTTTTTATCTTCACTAGTTGTCTCAAATGGAAAAAACTAGCACTCACCACCGAACTGATCAAAAATAAAATTTCCATTCATTTTCACACACAGATCCAGGCAATTTTTTATCTATATATCTATCTGGCACTTAGGTGCAGCCAAGGTGTTGAGGGGATCCATTTTAGTGGCCTAAGGATCAGGTCTCTGGTTTTTGCAGATGATGTGGTCCTGTTGGCTTCATCAGAACGTGATCTCCAGGTTTTGCTGGAGCAGTTTGCAGTCGAATGTGAAGCAGCTGTGATGAGAATCAGCTCCTCTAAATCCGAGATCATGGTCTTGAGTTGGAAAAGGGTAGAATGCCTTCTCCAGGTCAGGGACAAGGTCCTGCCCCAAGTGGAGGAGTTTAAGTATCTCGGGGTCTTGTTCACGAGTGAGGGAAAGATGGAGCTGGAGATTGATAGACGAATTGGTGCTGCGTCTGCAGTGATGGGGGCGTTGTACCGGTCTGTCGTGGTGAAGAGAGAGCTGAGCCGGAAGATGAAGCTCTCAATTTACTGATCAATCTACGTTCCTACCCTCACCTATGGTCACAAGCTTTGGGTAGTGACTGAAAGAATGAGATCGCAGATACAAGCGGCCGAAATATGTTTTCTCCACAGGGTGTCTGGGCTCTCCCTTAGGGATAGGGTGAGAAGATCAGTCATCTGGGAGGGACTCAGAGTAGATCCGGCATCTGGTTAGGATGCCTCTTGGACGCCTCCCTGGTGAGGTTTTCAGGCACGTCCAACCAGGAAGAGACCAAAAGGAAGACCCAGGACACACTGGAGGGACTATGTCTCTCGGCTGGCCAGGGAACTCCTTGGGATCCTTCTGGAGGAATGGCCCAAGTGTCCATGGAAGTCTGGGCTGCTTAGGCTGGATGGTAGATGAAATAAATACAGCATAGAAGAAGAAGAAGAAGAAGAAGAAGAAGAAGAAGAAGAAGAAGAAGAAGAAGAAGAAGAAGAAGAAGAAGAAATTTTTTTATATAGCACCTCTCAAGATAAAAGGCACGAGGCGCTTAGCCACCAGGGCTCTTCATTACGACTGATCAAGATAGCTAAAAGATTTTTTGATTCTTGTGATTTATTTTAGAAGAGAGAAATCTTTTGATGATGTAGATGAAGATGATTCTGAATGTGAGTGAATCCCATCAGTCGGATGGTGAATTTGAATAGAAGAGATGAGGCTGTTTTTCACATCATTCCAAAATGAAGATGAGCCTCCATACCAGCCCATCAACAACCAGAACAAGCCCATCAACTGCTGGCAAAGGAAGATATGTGGATTGTTTAAAAAATATATCAAATTTAACAGCCTTATTGCCCGAGAAATAAGCCACCAGGCAACTATCCATCCATTCATCCATTGTCTTCCGCTTATCCGGAGTCGGGTCGCGGGGGCAGCAGCCTAAGGAGGGAAGCCCAGACCTCCCTCTCCCCAGCCACTTGGGCCAGCTCCTCCGGGGGAATCCCAAGGCGTTCCCAGGCCAGCCGAGAGACGTAATCTCTCCAGCGTGTCCTGGGTCTTCCTTTGGGTTTCCTCCCGGTTGGACGTGCCCGGAAAACCTCACCAGGGAGGCGTCCAGGAGGCATCCTAATCAGATGCCCGAGCCACCTCAACTGGCTCCTCTCGATGTGGAGGAGCAGCGGGTCTACTCTGAGCCCCTCCCGGATGACCGAGCTTCTCACCCTATCTCTAAGGGAGAGCCCAGCCACCCTGCGAAGAAAACTCATTTCGGCCGCTTGTATTCGCGATCTCGTTCTTTCGGTCACTACCCAAAGCTCGTGACCATAGGTGAGGGTAGGAACGTAGATCGACCGGTAAATTGAGAGCTTCGCCTTTCGACTCAGCTCTCTCTTCACCAC
>SSNS01000217.1:565310-588469 GCA_006937985.1 Aphyosemion australe
GTTCTGATGAAGCCAACAGGACCACATCATCTGCAAAAAGCAGAGACCTGATCCTTAGGTCACCAAAACGGATCCCCTCACCACCTTGGCTGCACCTAGAAATTCTGTCCATAAAAGTTATGAACAGAATCGGTGACAAAGGGCAGCCTTGGCGGAGTCCAACTCTCACCGGAAACAAGCCCGACTTACTGCCGGCAATGCGGACCAAGCTCTGACACTGGTTGTACAGGGACCTAACAGCCCGTATCAAGGGGCCTGGTACCCCATACTCCCAGAGTACCCCCCACAGGGCCCCCCGAGGGACACGGTCGAACGCCTTCTCCAAATCCACAAAACACATGTAGATTGGTTGGGCGAACTCCCACGCACCCTCCAGGACCCCCCCAAGGGTATAGAGCTGGTCCAGTGTTCCACAGCCAGGACGAAAACCACATTGCTCCTCCTGAATCCGAGGTTCGACTATCCGACGGACCCTCCTCTCCAGAACCCCTGAATAGACCTTACCAGGGAGGCTCAGGAGTGTGATCCCCCTGTAGTTGGAACACACCCTGCGGTCCCCCTTTTTAAATAGGGGGACCACCACCCCGGTCTGCCAATCCAGTGGAACTGCCCCCGATGTCCACGCGATATTGCAGAGCCGCGTCAACCAACACAGCCCCACAACATCCAGAGCCTTAAGGAAATTCGGGCGGATCTCATCCACCCCCGGAGCCTTGCCACCGAGGAGTTTTTTGACCAACTCAGTGACCTCAGCTCCAGAGATTGGAGAGCCCAACCCAAAACCTCCAGACTCTGCTTCCATCCTGGAAGACGTGCCGGTGGGATTGAGGAGGTCTTCGAAGTACTCGGCCCACCGATTCACAACGTCCCGAGTCGAGGTCAGCAGCACACCCTCCCCACTGTAAACAGTGTTGGTAGTGCACTGCTTTCCCCTCCTGAGGCGCCGGATGGTGGACCAGAATCTCCTCGAAGCCGTACGGAAGTCTTGTTCCATGGTCTCACCGAACTCCTCCCACGCCCGGGTTTTTGCCTCCGCGACCACCCGAGCCGCATTCCGCTTGGACTGCCGGTACCCATCAGCTGCCTCCGGAGTCCCACGGGCCAAAAGGACCCGATAGGACTCTTTCTTCAGCTTGACAGCATCCCTAACCGCTGGTGTCCACCAGCGGGTTCGGGGGTTGCCGCCACGACAGGCACCGGCCACCCTGCGGCCACAGCTACGGTCAGCCGCCTCGACAATGGAGTCACGGAACATGGCCCATTCGGACTCAATGTCCCCCGCCTCCCCCGGGACGTGTTCGAAGTTCTGTCGGAGGTGGGAATTGAAGCTCCTTCTGACAGGAGACTCTGCCAGACGTTCCCAGCAGACCCTCACAACCCGTTTGGGTCTGCCAGGTCTGACCGGCATCTTCCCCCACCATCGAAGCCAACTCACCACCAGGTAGTGGTCAGTTGACAGCTCCGCCCCTCTCTTCACCCGAGTGTCCAAGACATGCGGCCGCAGATCAGATGAAACGACAACAAAATCGATCATCGACCTGCGGCCTAAGGTATCCTGGTGCCAAGAGCACATATGGACACCTTTATGCTTGAACATGGTGTTCGTTATGGACAATCCATGACGAGCACAGAAGTCCAATAACAGAACACCACTCGGATTCAGATCAGGGGGGCCGTTCCTCCCAACCACACCTCTCCAGGTCTCACTGTCATTGCCCACATGAGCATTGAAGTCCCCCAGCAGAACGAGGGAGTCACTCGAAGGAGCGCTTTCCAGTACCCCCTCCAGGGACTCCAAAAAGGGTGGGTAGTCTGAGCTGCAGTTTGGTGCATAAGCACAAACCACAGTCAGGACCCGTCCCCCCACCCGAAGACGGAGGGAGGCTACCCTCTCGTTCACCGGGGTAAACCCCAACGTACAGGCACCAAGATGGGGGGCAAGAAGTATGCCCACCCCTGCTCGACGCCTCTCAGTGGGAGCAACTCCAGAGTGGTAGAGAGTCCAACCCCTCTCAAGGAAACTGGTTCCAGAGCCAGAGCCATGCGTTGAGGTGAGTCCAACTATATCTAGTCGGAACCTCTCAACCTCACACACCAACTCCGGCTCTTTCCCCACCAGAGAGGTGACATTCCACGTACCAAGAGCCAGCTTCTGTAGCCGAGGATCAGACCGCCAAGGTCCCCGCCTTCGGCTACCGCCCTTTCCACATTGCACCCGACCCCTTTGGCCCCTCCCACGGGTGGTGGGCCCATGGGAAGGGGAACCCACGTCTCCTCTTCAGGCTATGCCCGGCCGGGCTCCATGGGTGAAAGCCCGGCCACCAGGCGCTCGCCAGCGTGCCCCACTTTCAGGCCTGGCTCCAGAGGGGGGCCCCGGTGACCCGCGTCCGGGCGAGGGAACACTGGTTCCATTTATTGAACTCATCATAAGGGGTATTTTGGGCTGCGCTTTGTCTGATCCCTCACCTAGGACCTGTTTGCCATGGGTGACCCTACCAGAGGCATAAAGCCTCAGACAACTTAGCTCCTAGGATCATTGGGACACTCAAACCCCTCCACCACGATAAGGTGGCAACCAGGCAACTAAAATTATTAAACAACATTTATAAAAACTCAGAGATGAAATGATTTTGGAAGGAGATTCAAAAATAACCATAACATTTAAATCTCATTTACTAAAACTGGAACATCTTTACTGTATGGACTCATGGGATGAATCATTTGACTCCAAAAAAGAACAAAAAGTAAAATTCAAATGTCCCTGTTCCTGTATTATTATCCTCTGTTTGAGGCATGAATGTCACAAAAATTTGCTGTTGCAGTTATGCATGAATAATCAGGCAGACGGTTCCAGACTAGAGTGAAAGGCATTCAAACACAGAGAGATGCTGTTGGTAATAAAAAGTGGTGCCATCAATATTTGGAGAAAATGGAAGACTGTTCTGTCCTGGGGGAGTAAAGAAAAGGGCACATTCAGAGTGGATAGAGACAAAAGCTCTGTCTCTGATGATCTATGAATTCTCAGAGGATCAATCATCTCAATAAATCCTGACCTGTTCACCTCCAAGTCACAAATCACAGGTTTCAGAGACACACCTGTAGATGATGATCAGGTCCAATCAAATACAAGCATGCTCTGCTGGAGGAAATATGACTTCATCAGCAGCTTCAAGATAAAAACCATCCATAGCATTTCATTTACTCTCGTACAGATTTGGATTCTAAGTAGATATCTTTAATATTGGCGATGCTGAGGTTGTGTTTTTACTCATTTCAGTGACTGGTTCTGTTTGGTATTTTCTGTTTCAGTACATTTTATTTATAGAGCGCTTATCACAGAAAGAGAATCACAAAGTGCTTCACACAGATCAACATAACAAATCATAAAGTCATTAAATGATCTTAAAACAAACAACAAAATATCATGGAATAAATAAAAATCAGAAAACACACAGTCGTAACATGATAAAACAAATGAAAAATGATTATTAATTCAAGTTAAAAAAAAAGAAGAAAAACACAAAAGATTAAAGTAAAAACAGTGTTAAATAAGCTGCCATCTTGGATTTACTCACTGGGGGACCAGTGGAAGTTCTGGTTTTGAGTGTTTGTTTTGTGCCACAGCTTCATTAATACGTCAGACCTGTTATCATCCAGCTGCCTCTTATTCCAGTCGTCACTCTTCCTTGTTAATTTTTGGTTTCTCCACTTTATTGTCCTTCAGACCTTCTGGTCGTCCTTTGATTTTTTTTCGCTGGCTGCCTTCTTGGTTACTTTTAAATGTTGATGGGGTTTTATATGTTTTAGGACCTTAACTCTTCTTTTGACAGAGAGCAACTGATCATTTCACTCTGGTTATTTAAAGTATAAGCAAACAAATCTAGATTATTTAAAGCTTCTTTTACACAGAAACCCAAGGGCGGAGTGACCTGTGTGCTGCTGTCAAGGCTGGTTGTCCCAGCAGCAGCAGGATGATTCAGACAGACATGTTTTAACATCTTTATATTAAATGTGAGATGCAACAAAAGTTCAATATTGAATCATTTTATGAATGAAAAGTTGAGCGCAAGAAGTATGTTGTATCTTTTATAAACTACATCATAATTTCATAGGTCCAAGGTAAAAGGCGGTATAAATAAAACTTGACTAAACACAGCAAGCCTGATAAAAAAGGACTCATATCTTCTTTTGTTTGTTTTGCTGATATTAGACTAAAATAAATTTTAAAAATCAGTCAAAGGGAATTCTTCTGCATCTTTAAATGTAATAAAATACAAAATATTTGATATTTTGCATTTGCAAAGAATCTTTTCTACAACAAACCAAGTATTCTAAATGTTGCATGTGTGATGGATCTCATGAGGTATGGAAAATCTTGCATTAAAATCATATTTTTTATTTCTGTCATTTAAAAATATTTTATTCAAACTGACAGATTTGTCTCTTATCTGAGCTTCTGGACACAGCTGACAAAAGAGTTCTCAAATGAAGCTTAGTCATCAGGCTCCTCTCCTGTGGAACCAGCTCCCAGCTTTAGTCCGTGAGGCAGACACCTTGTCTACTATTAAGACTAGGCTTAAAACCTTCATTTTTGATAGGGCTTATGGTTGAATTGTGTAAATTATGTAGTGTTTCTTATTGTTGTTTTTTTTTTGTTGTTGTTTTTTTTACATATACATATATGTATATATTGTAAATTTTATTTGAATGAAATAAATTTTTTAAAAAAATTCTGATGTTAGCCCAGGTTTAGACGAGTGTGGGGAGCAGATAGAGGTGGAGTGTACAGCGGGGACTACAGAGAGTTTTCCTCTCCACTGTCACTACATGCTTGCTTAGTATGAGGATTGCTGTAAAGTCTCTGACACAACAAGTCAGTGACTCGATGCAATCTGCTGGGTTCCTTTAGGTAAGAAACTTTTAAAGGGCTACTAGTCAGTTTTGGCTTGTTTTTAGCACCCCCTAGTGTTCGTTGGTGAAATCGAAAGTAAAACTTATCTCCTTGCGGTGCGTTCGTCTTTTTAACACATTAATCTAACTGCTGAAATGTCTCCCCAGCCTTTATTAGTTTCAACGGGAGTGATTCGTCACTAAATTAAACAAATCAGCTGTGTTCATGATCTAAACATGCAGGAAACGTGCTGGAACCAGACTGCAGGTCCAGTTATGTCAAGCTGAAATTTTTCTACTTCACAACAGACCGGATCAGCAACTGTGAAGTTGCAAGTGGAATATTCTGGCCACAGAGGGCGGCTGGGGCTGGGTGGCCTTTCATTCACCCTGTAAAGGGTCATTTTAGCACATACTGGCTCAAGAAAATTTGCAAAGTGTCCCTTTAACTAAGTGGCATAACTGGACTCAATTGGAATGTTTACTTTGTGAAGTGCCTGAGACGACTCATGTTGTCATTTGGCGCTACATAAATAAACTGAATTGAGTTGAACTGAATGAAAATGACTTAATTCTGATTAACTGTAAACAGAAACAGATCAACACCCCAATGTAGAAATGCTGGAAGTTTCCTTTAAGGCCATAAAATATCAACATTTCCAGATGAAATACTAATAAAACATTTTAAACCACCAAACAGTTCCCAAGCTCAGCCACTGCTGCAGCTCACTGTTCCCCATGGGGATGGGTCAAATGCTGAGATGTAATTTCACCAGTGTGTGATGATGACTAACGGGACTTTAATAAGCCGAATTTAAAAATGGCTACAGTTTCTGACTCCTGTGTCCTGATGGAGGTACAGAGCTGAATGCAGTGGAGTCAAGTGCCACTGCTGCACATTAGGGAGATGCGAGGGTTTAGTTTGGGAGCACATCACCTCACATCAATCAGTGTCACTCTTCTTTCCCTTGGAAAGGGCTTTCCCTTCCCCACAAACAGTCACAAAAACATCTAAATAAATAGACACACCCACACAAGAAGAGCCTGAAGAGCGGCTTTCCCATTGCCCCTGCACACATGAAGCAGCACGTCAGCTCAGATTATCAGCTCTGTTCATCGCTTGCTGCAGGAGATTCTATTTTGGATCTGCTTTTATCTGTTTCCTCTTTGAAAGTGAGCACAAAAATATTGTTCACAGTAAAAGTTAACAGCACTTTCTTTCATTTACCAAGTTTACAGTGGCTCTTATTGGATCTTCAAGATCAAAGCAACAACAGCAATGTGTGACATAACGTAACAGTCAGTAAACAGAAATGCAGAATCTAAAGTTAATCAACTCTTAATGCTTTTATAGAAATTAGGACAGGTGCTCATTATCAAATGGATTCAATTTGGTATAAGATCATCAGAAAGTGTCGTCATTCTAAGTTCAAAGGACTTAAAATACAGACTCAGAGGAAGACATTTTTTTAAATTCTTCAGAGGCAGCAAATATAACAAAAATCATACTAGAGCAAAGCTCAGGAGCAACAGGATGGTCTGAGAGTCGGCCAAACAAACCCAGAAGAAGGGATCACAAAACAGTCGGCCTAATTAGCAGATGTTGACAATGAGGAACACTTAGTAACCTGGGAAAGATCAAACTCTATAAGTCAGCAAGAAGGGCCAAGATACGTGTAAAAAAGTAACTAAACTTCCCAAAATAAACACAAAACGCCCGAGGGTTGTGATGGGGAGCCTCTAGAAGAGTGGAATTACCAGCAAATGAAACAGTTTAGGAAGGATCATGTAGCCCAGGGTTACGATAAGGGTATTAGAAGAAATACACCAACCAGGAAAGAGTTACATTATTAGAGACATTCAAGTTTATTCAAATAAAAAGGGAGATAGGGAGAAAACAAGTTTATTATGTAGCAACATGTGTGAGATAAGTGTGTGTGCAAGAATGTAGTTTCTGGTGTAAAGGTGGAATCTTTTCTCTTTATTCAAATATCAAACTAAGCTTATTAGGTTATTGTTCCAAGCTCACTGGGTTTGTTCAGTTTTACCTATGTTGATTTTTTTCACTAGTTCTATTAAAACCAGGCTGAGATCTTGATGCCTAACTGAGAAGTGATCTCTGGGTATTGTTTATTAACATTTAGGTGTATTATATTTATGGGAATTTTTTGGTTTAACCTGGTTAACTGTAATTGCTACATTTTTTGACATCATTTAGTGACGAACCCCAGACAATAGGGCGATGAGGGTGCTACAATCATAAGGGCTAAATTATGGGATGGGAAAGTGTTTTCATTTTTGGAAAACATATAATCCCAAATTGGACATTACCATTATTTCACCCAGAAGGCTAAATCTCAGGCCTGCAGGGTACGGTTTATAATGGTATATTTAGAAAAAACTGAAGTAATTAAGAAAACAAAAAGGCAGCATGACTCTGGTTTGCAGAAAACAAACTAAATCCTCTGGAAGAAGATCTTTTACACACAGAGATGGAGGACATAAATGTAGAGATGTTTGCATGTGATCATATTTGGAAAATCAAAACGTTATAATTGTCTTATCCAGACCCTCAGCACCGCAGTGGAACCATGATGGTTTGGGCAGCAGTCAAACATCAGACTTTCTGTCAAAACGACAAACATTAACATGTTCTAATGACTTAATGCACAAAAAGCACATGTAGAAAATAATCAAACACACAAAAATAAAGAAGGAAGGTTCTGCAATAGCTCAAAGTCAAGGAGTCAGCTTGATTAATACGGTGTAGAGAGATTGTAGGAGAGCATAAAAATGTTCACAAACTTCAACAAATTGAAGCAAAAACACAGTGAAGAGGGCAGAATCCCCCTAGACGGTTCAGAGACTGATAAGGTCACACCAAAGACGATTAGTAACTGCAGCCAAGGGTGGTCCCACCAGCTACGACATGTTTATTGTTGGGGTGCAGTTGTTATTTTTGAATATATTTATTTTGCACTTTGGTGCATTTTCTGTCAAATAAATAATGACATGGTGTTTTATCTCATAAGCTGTAGGTTACATTTGGTTCTATTTTCTAGATGTTGCCTGCAAGTGTTTTCTGGCTGTGCAGCTCTTATTTACATCAGTGTGTTCCCTAATATCTCACACATAATAGAAGTAGCCTGCAGATTTCATGCAGATTTTTCTAGACACATGTTGAAGCTTTATTCAACAGATTATTCTCAATCAACCAAGCCAGAACAACAAAGAGCTGCTATAGTGGGATAACTGGAGTCTGATCAAGTCCCAAATCATTCTACAATGTTCTAAACCAGACCAAGACCAGAGAAACCAGAGGCAGGCCCACCTTGAGATGAAGCAGCAGGAGGTGACTAAAGTGCAGTTTGTTTCTCTGCAGCAGGTCTGATGTTGCTCTGAGCTGCATCTGACGCTGAGACACACACAGCCGGTCCCAGAGGGGGAGCTGAAGAGCAGATTTACAGAGAGGGGGGTGATTCATGGAGACTGTCACTTCTTCAGAAAGGTGTCTCTTCCCATCACAGTTCAGAATCTGCTTGGTGTAGCAATTACAGTAGCAGGTAATATAACCTCCTCTTGTTTTATCTATACTCCCTCCTTCACTTCCTCACTAAAACATAAAGAAACCGAGCACGGCAGCCTGAAAAGCTGACTTCTGTGAAGCTCATAAACATTATTCAGAGCCTAAAAAGGTATTTGATAGATCTGTGACTTTGAAAAAGCAGCGATAACTAACGATGACTGTGAGAGGAAGGCCAGTGTGTGCAGCAGGTGCATGAAGTCAAGAACGGCCCTGAGACAGAACCCAAAGGTAGAATTCAGACGTGTGATGATATTAAAGTAGCTGAGATAAAATTAAAACAAGAAAAAACATTTAGATTCATAAGCATTCCTGCAAAAAGCCTCCAGTAAAAGCTTTGTGCATGTGAGTGACTGTTACTTCATCAGGACAGCGAGACATGAGGAACAACATCAGATCTAAACACAAATACATAAAATGTCCTCCCTGAATGGTCGTCTCTGTCTAAACCACATCAAACAGCAACAGCTCCACAGGAGACAAACCTCGATCCACATCTTCACCTACTGGACCTGGACTCATCTAAATAAACCAGCTGTTCCTGCAGCTGTATGCTGCCTCTGCCATGGGGCATGGTTTAAGAGTGTTACAAACTCCACCAGCTTTAACCAAATTGCAGCGTTTGAAGGCCAGGTGTGAAATGGGAGGAAAAGTGGCTACATTACTGCTTCTCTCTCAGGGTGATGAGAGGATTTTTGTTTTCTTTTGTGCACTTGTAACATACCTGGATCCACACAAAGATTGGGGAGAAACCACCAAAAACGAGGATTTTCTCTGGAGAATGGAGGTATTTGCTCATCATTGTTTCACCTGAAGATAAAATCCCATCAGAAGCAGCTGAAGTAAATCTCCAACATTTGTTATGGTAGCATTTAAGTATGGCTCTGAGCCAGAGGTCTGTATCAGGACCCAGAGAAACATCATAACTGTTTCAATAGCAGAAAGCATAATTCCACATACCTAAAACAAAAGAAACAGGATGAGACCTGACTATAAATACTGGGAGGGGTGAGTACTGAAGAAAAGCTGCTGGGTGAAGAAAATTACATCACTAGGTAACACTAACACAACTACCATTACTAACATTAACATAACTAATATAGCTAACACAACTAACATAACTAATATAGCTAACACTAACACAACTAACATAACTAATATAACTAATATAGCTAACACTAACACAACTAACATAACTAATATAGCTAATATAGCTAACACTAACACAATTAACATAACTAACATAACTAATATAGCTAACACTAACACAACTAACATAACTAACATAACTAATATAGCTAACACTAACACAACTAACATAACTAATATAACTAATATAGCTAACACTAACACAACTAACATAACTAATATAACTAATATAGCTAACACTTACACAACTAACATAACTAATATAGCTAACACTAACACAACTAACATAACTAATATAACTAATATAGCTAACACTAACACAACTAACATAACTAATATAGCTAACACTAACACAACTAACATAATTAACATAGCTAACACTAACACAACTAACATAACTAATATAACTAATATAGCTAACACTAACACAACTAACATATCTAATATAGATAACACTAACACAACTAACATAACTAATATAACTAATATAGCTAACACTAACACAACTAACATAACTAATAAAACTAATATAGCTAACACTAACACAACTAACATAACTAATATAACTAATATAGCTAACACTAACACAACTAACATAATTAACATAGCTAACACTAACACAACTAACATAACTAATATAACTAATATAGCTAACACTAACACAACTAACATATCTAATATAGCTAACACTAACACAACTAACATAACTAATATAACTAATATAGCTAACACTAACACAACTAACATAACTAATATAACTAACACTAACACAACTAACATAACTAATATAATTAATATAGCAAACCCTAACATAACTAATATAGCTAACACTAACACAACTAACAAAACTAATATAGCTAACACTAACATAACTAATATAACTAATTTAGCTAACACTAACACAACTAACAAAACTGATATAGCTAACACTAACATAACTAATATAGCTAACACTAACACAACTAACATACATGTAGCTAACATAAGTAACACTAACACAATTACACTAAAACAATAACTTCAGGAGGAAATATGAAAACTACAATTCAAAACCTCCAGAAGTAAAATCAAACGACACATAATGTTAAGCAACTGTACATTCATGTAACTGTGTGTGTGTGTGTGTGTGTGTGCGTGCGTGCGTGCGTGCGTGCGTGCGTGCGTGCGTGCGTGTGTGTGGGTGTGTGCGTGTATGTGGGTGTGTGCGTGTATGTCTCTGTGTGTGTGTGTGTGCGTGTGTGTGTGTGTGCGTGTATGTGGGTGTGTGCGTGTATGTCTCTGTGTGTGTGTGTGTGTGCGTGTGATTATATTATGTGATATTACATTAGCTTTGATAAGATCAGATACAATTAGATAAAAGCAGGTTTATCTCCATGACCTCAGCTGGGACATCATTGCAGGAATAATTAGGATTTGTCTCTGATGGTTTTCACCGTGGGAGTAAGGAGGAACTTGTGTCTCTTTAGGTGTTTGTGTTTGGGAGCAGGTGAAAGTTGAAGCGTTCCCATAAAGTTTTGACATCACTGTCAGACGGAATAAATATGTAACTCATGTGGTTAATCAAATGTCTAGGGTTGTGTATAAACAAGAATAAAGGTCATGTGATCCTTGCGAGTGTCTGTGGTTAACGGGTTTTCCTGGAAACTGGTGTTGGACAAGTGGGCTTCAGGGCAGAGCACTAACACACAAACAGAAATAACCCACTTACACATTTTTGATCTATAAATAAACTTGATTTAACATTTTAATCAGAATTAGTCTTTTGTGGCCAACAGATGAAAGCATATTTAGTGTCTGCTACAACTTGAGTTAAAGCAATAGTCTAAATGTCAACATCTGTACTTGCACACAGATTCTATCAGACCAGTTCTTTAGACACTGGATCTTCCTTTTAATGGTAAATGGTAAATGGCCTGTATTTGTATAGCGCCTTCTTAGGGTTCTACAACCCCCAAGGCACTTCACAACACAATCAGTCATCCACCCATTCACACACACACATTCACACGCTGGTGGGGATGAGCTACAACGTAGCTACAGCTGCCCTGGGGCGCACTGACAGAGGCGAGGCTGCCGAGCACTGGCGCCACCAGTCCCTCCGACCACCATCAGCAGGCAAGGCGGGTTAAGTGTCTTGCCCAAGGACACACAGCAGCATTCTCTGGCCGGAGCCGGTATCGAACCTGCAACCTTCTGATTACTGGACAACCCGCTCTACCTCCTGAGCTACTGCTGCCCAAAGGTGCTATGTGGGATATTCATAGAAATCATGGTAAAAATTGCGACTCTTTAGCGCCATGCAGTTCAGAGTAAGTATTGCAGCTACGGTGGCCCACTCAAAAAGGCAACAACTCCAGCGTTCACTCCAGCCATCTGGTTCATTTTTTATAAAAAGCATGAGATTGATTTATTTCCAATCTCTGTAGCCTAACCCACACAAAGCATATAACTACTCCACCAGTTAAAAAACATTTTTAATGACTGTTCAGTCTTAATGCATAATGCCAGGCGTACCCCCCCTCATCCCCCGACGAGACAATGCGCGCACCCATACCCCCCCCGCGCGATGAGGCGGCGTGATCCGCCACCCCCCTCAGTCAACAAGCATCACGGCTGTAAACATTTCTAGGGGAAACACTGCTGTTAGCTGTTATATCAACCTACCAGTCCTGAAGGAAGCTAGCATAGCTGCCACCGATTCACACATGGAGGAGGGAAGGCATCAGCTGTGGCGTCCGGTGTCATGTGGATCAGAGCAGCGGAGTAAACAAGAGTCTGCCGGTTAGCCATCAGCTGATCGTGGCACATGGTGTGCGCCGCAGTGAAGATCGAGATGGAGCTAAAGTCAACCACTGGCTGTTTAGCGATCGGATAGCCGATGAGGTTTGGCTGGAGCTGGGGACACGCCGTGGAAATAAAGTAACTAATGCTAACATAGCTACCGGCTAGCGGACGACCGCTGAAGCGTGTTGGGAGAGACACGGCAGGCTGCGGTAAGAGAGGAGACTTTAATAGAAGGAACTTTCTTGAAGAAGGACTTTGGAACTGATACTTTGGGACCGGATTGGGAGCTTTATTATGAAGAAAAGAAATGATCAGCTTGTGGTGAGTCATAAACAACACTTGGAGGCTGGTGTCTAGCTGTTGCGGGTGGGGTTCTCATCATATGGAGCTGCTGAGTGTTGGAAATCAATAAGACCTGACATATTTGATGTGTCTTTTGATTTCATTGTTTGTTATTCAAACTAACAAAGTACAGCAACGGTGTAGCAGCTAGTCTCGTCTCTTCTCAGTTGCATTGTCAGACGCCATGCTTCCATGGCGCACTGCTGCCCTCTGCTGTTTCTTTCAGGTTACAGTCATAGTGCAAATGCGTAACTCAGAGCTTGTATGTCCCTAAATAGCTACCGTATTTCAAGATGGAGGATGACCATGGAGCGTTGACCACAATTTATGTATTAAAAATGTAAAATTTGAAGCTGAGAGGAATATTTAGAATTGATGTTGGTGAGAAATGTTAATGAAAAAGGACAAGTTTGTGCACTGGATGCACAGAATTTGGTAGTAAACAGGTAAAAATATTACACACTGGGGCTTTAAAGTCACTCAGAAACCAAAGCAAGCAGGGATCAATTTCAGTGAGTTTAAAATTCTGCTTGATGACATCTTCCACCTAAAAACCGTTTTATTTATTTCTCACCCTAACCTTGCTGCTGAACAACTGGGAGAAAATTAAAACACAAAACACATCACCCCTGCTGGTCTGAGTTTAGCAGATTTTCTAAAAAAGAGAAAGAACAAGTCAAAGCTGTCAGTGAAGCGTTATGTACTTTACCTGCTTGTGCCTTTGCAAGATCACATGGAGCTGTGATCAGCACATGTATGACAAGAACATCCAAACTCCTCTCAGAAAGACCTCAGCCAGGAATCAGAGATACATTCCTTCCTTTCATAAAGTTGTCCCCCCCCCAAAACATTACGGAGCATATTTAATGGTGATATGGTATTGTCCAATGAAGGCAGAGCACAGCTGATAAAAATTAAACCAGCAACCCCCCCCCCCCCCCCCCCCCATTCCTCAAATTGGTACGATCCGCACCAGCTGTTTCGAATGGGCAGGGCTGCCGGCTACTCCAATGTTGCCAGAGCTTGGAGCGGCGTAGTCTCACAGGAGAAGAGAATGGCAGCCACAGCGGTACACTAAGCCAGTAATTTAATCACCACACCACCACTTGTTCTACTGGTACTGATCTGTGCTAAATGTCAGTATTTTCCAAATCAAATGTCCCTGTTAAGGAGCTGCAGCTCCATCTTTGACTACTTATGGCAGGCCATTTTAACATTTAATCATCAAGCACACCTTTTGTAGCCTAATTCCTATTTTAGATAGCAACAATATAATTGATCCTAGTCCAATTCTTACTGGTCCAAAATGAATGTAAATGTATCAACAGCTGTTTTGTTACTATTATAAATTATTTTAAGGCTATATGCAACTGCATTAGTAGGAATAAAGATTGAGACATCATAAATCCATAAAAACCTAATAGGTGGTTGTTTTAACATTTATTAGCAGACAGGAAAAGACCAAGTTCACTCGGTTTTTTCAATACATTTGCAGTGGTCTCTAGTATAAATTAATGCCTTGTGAATTAATCTCTGTGGGGAAAAAGCTCTGGTGCTCTTGTTTCAGGAAGTAGAAGTTAGTTGGAGGAGAGGAGAGCAGAAAATGGCAGGATTTAATGTCTCACTCAGTGTTATTTTTATATTCTGACTAGGGGTGTGCAAAGCAAGTGGTATTTGTATCTGTATCTGTATTTGTTGATGAGGGGGAAAGTATTTGTATTTGAGTGAAACTATGCTGTCCATGACAGTGGGGTAGGGGTGAGGGTGCACGCATTAATCATTAAGCATCTGTGATGGGGTTAGAGGAAACGCTGCTTTTGATATAAATGTTCTCTTCTTCCCGAATACTAATTTGTTTTAAGCATGTGTTAGAATTAAGTTTTCGTTATTTGTGCCTTTCCGAATACCGTAATCGAGCTTATCCTGCAAGTTGCAAAGCAGCAGGAGACAGTCATTTTTTTTTCTTATTTATTTCAGCTGCATAAATGAGGACTGATAATGAAGACTGTCCCTAAAATGAACAAACACAATGAGAAAACATAACAACCTGTCTGCAATCTATGACCCTTGCATTAAAAACAAGCAAACTGATGGGTGAAAGTATCACACTTGATATGATTTAAAATTAAACCTCCAGCTGACTGTTAGCTGTTATAAAATCTGGCAGCATGTGGCTGTAGCCGGTTTTTCTGGAGAAGACCATTTCATGAGCCACAGCGGTGAACCAACCCCTCACACCAGGCCCTGCTTCTGTAATTAACAGCACAGAAGGTGAGGAAAAAAGATTTAGAGGCAGAGTCAGAGTGAGAAGCTCTTCCCAATGAAAATCCTTAATAGCTTAAACGAATAACTTGTTTACTTGTCGAGTTCTTTTCAGATGAAATACCAGGGTGAAGGGGTTTGTTGTGATCATTTTGATAAGGTTTGAAGCCATACGTCTGGTTGATGTAACCCTAACAACACCTCAGTGAAACATTCAGCTGAATGATGCATGAATAAAAAATGTTAGAGGGAAAGTGTGTTTAGGGATGGAAGATAGTTTGTAGAAACAAACCACTTGAGAGCCAACAGGTAAACTCAGCTGTTGGCTTAATTCTTCATCAGCATCCATCAAATATCCACTTATGGCTGAATATAAACTCGTAAAAGTTGGAGAAATAAACCTGAACAAGATGCAAACAGAATCAGCTTATTGGTATTCAGGAAAGAGTGTGTGTGTGTGTGTGTGTGTGTGTGTGTGTGTGTGTGTGTGTGTGTGTGTGTGTGTGTGTGTGTGTGTGTGTGTGTGTGTGTGTGTGTGTGTGTGTGTGTGTGTGTGTGTGCGTGTGTGCGCGTGCGTGCGTGTGTGTAAACGCTTATTACAAAAGCCCCAAAGTACATTTAATTTATCTGTAATGTGATATTTTTGTGCTTTTACTAATGAACATTATTATTGCATCCTGGGTAAAAGTAGCAATAATTACATCTTTTCTAACAATGATCAGTGTTTTTTATCTATTCTGAATGACAGCTGGTGAAAAGTGTAAGATTAAACTGATTGTGGATTCGTCACATTCTGTCCTTTAGCAGAGAAATGGACTCAGCAGGAGTTTGAGTTTCATTTGATTTGTTTCATTTCTGTGGCTGCAGAAACAGTTTTAGGAAACGGTGACAACACATGGAGACAGTGAGGAATAGAATAGAATAGAATAGAATAGAATAGAATAGAATAGAATAGAATAGAATAGAACAGAACAGAATAGAACAGAACAGAACAGAACAGAATAGAATAGAATAGACTTTATTGATCCCATGGAAATTCAGTAGGCTATTATTGTAACCTTCAGCAATTAAAAAAAATTGTAAAAATAGAAAATTGAGTTTCCTAGAAGAAACAGCATAAGGGACACAGACATACTAATGTACATCCAGGTATTGAACACATACTGAATATAGCACTGATGTTAGCGTGTACCAGGATAATGCCAGTACAGCTTAAACTGAGGAGTTCTACACTCTTACTGCAATGGGAATGAATGACCTACGGTAGCGTTCTGTTTTACATCTTGGATGTCTCAGTCTGCCACTAAAGGAGCTGTCCATGGCCTCCACAGGGGAATACAGTGGGTGGGAGGGGTTTTCCAAGATGGAGGTCAGCTGCACCAACATCCTCCTTTCACACGTCTCCTCAACAGAATCCAGTGGGCAGCCCAGAACCAAGCTAGCTTTCTTATAGCTTGTTCAGTCTCTTCCTGTCTCGGTCAGAGCTGCCTACACCCCAACAGACCACATCAGAGTGGATAACAGAGCCAACAACAGAGTGATAAAAGAGTTTAGCAGATGTGAATTAACTCCGAAGGACCTCAGCCTCCTCATGAGATGGAGGCGGCTTTGGCCCTTCTTATACAGAGCATCTGTGTTGTGGGTCCAGTTCAGTTTACTGTTGAGGTGAACACCCAGGTACTTAAGGTATCCACCACCTCAATGTCTGCCTCCTTGATGTTTACTGGTGAGTGAAGAGTGTTTCTCTAGAAGTCAATCACCATTTCCTTTGTTTTACTGGTGTTCAAGCGAAGGTGGTTATGCTCACACCAGTCCACAAAGTCCATGATGACTGACCTGTACTCCTGGTCGTTCCCCTCAGACACACAGCCGACGATGGCCGAGTCATCAGAGAACTTCTGGAGGTGACAGCTGCTGGTGTTGTAGGTGATGTCCAAGGTGTAGAAGGTGAAAACAAAGGGTGAGAGCACTGTACCCTGCGGAGCTCCAGTACTGTACACAACCACCTCAGACGTACAGTTGCGCAGCCTCACGTACTGTGGCCTCTTGGTGAGGTAGTTGATGATCCATGCAGTCAGATGTTCGTCCACTCCTGCAACCCTCATCTTCTGCTGCAGTAAAGATGGCTGGATGGTGCTGAAAGCACTTGAGAAGTCGAAAAACATGACTCTTAAGCCTAATTTATACTTCTCCGTCAGCTCCCCGAGGCAGAGACACGCACACATTGACAGAACCGTTTTGCTCTCGAACTTCTCCATCACCTGGAGAGTGCTGCAAAGCAGTTCCCCGCCAGGACAACAGAGAGCGTAGCGCTTTTCTGGGGTATCCTGTCATGTATACATGTATACATGACAGGATACCCGGTATATATCCGATATATCCGGTCCAAAATATTGCATTTACAGTTTATATTTGCAGTTTATATTGTGCTTTTTTGCATTTAAGAGACTTTTTAACACGGACAAACTTGTCCCTCATTCTCCTCCACCTCTTCCTGCGCTCGCCACCTCTAAACCAGGTTTCCCGTCATTTCCGTCCACGAATAAAACACTTGCTGCGCATCTTTATACTTCTCCATTCATGGGTGAATAAACGTTCATATTTTTGGAGTTTTACTGCGAGGTATTCTTCAAGCTGCTCCGTGTTTGCCGCTAGATATCGTCAGCTCTCTTTTTATTTTTTGAGGCGACGATGACGGAGCTGGTGACGTATTTAAAGAAGCGGCGTTCTGACCAATCACAAGCTTGCGCTCTCCGTCTCGTTGGACGGATGTTTAGAAAAGAGAGCTCGACTCCGTCCGTCCTTGCAGGCTTGCTGCAGAGCTCTTGCAACGACAGATCATGGCGGTCCGTCTGTCCGTACTGACAAAAACGGAGAAGTATAAATTAGGCTTTACAGTGCTTTGTTGCATCTTGAGGTGAGTCAGGACCCGGTGCTGCAGATAGATGATGGCATCCTCCACCCTCATGTTTGGTTTATATCCAAAATGCAGTGGGTCCATCTCTGGGCTCACCACGGAGCGTAGGTGGGTGCACTTCACATATTGGGTAAAAATGGGAAGGGTGGAGGAAAGTGAGGTATGATTAAAGTCCCCGCTGATGAGCAGAAGCGCATCTGATGTGCGGTCTGCAGCTGCTCCACTCACATGCAGCACTCGCATCAGCCAAGGAAGGGATGAACACATTAAACCCTATAACATGTGAAAACTCTCGGGATATAATAAGACCGGAGAACAACAGTCCCGCATAGTTAGAAAATTTCCTAGGTGCGTGATGTGTAAACTTTGGGCCACGCGGAGGCTGCGCGGAGAGGAATGATTGTTGAAATGATGTAATTTGGCCACGTGGAGCCGTGCGGACCTCGCGGATGCGTTAAGCATAAACCAAGCTTAAAGAGTAAAAGGCTGTATATAAAACAAAATAACAGCTAATCAGAGACACAGCCCTGTGTTCTAACAACCTGTGGGCATTATGTGAGGTAGTCCAGGGTCCAGTGTGTGTGTGGTGGTCCACTCCTGCCGTCTCCAGCTTGTCCCTCAGAAGTCCATGCTGGATGGTGTTGATAAATCAAAAACATGATCCTCACAAAGCTTCCTTTCTTCTCCAGGTGAGTCAGAGCTTGGTGTCGGTCACTGCCACAGCACCGCTCTCCCGGTCCATCAGGTGACGCCTCCTTTAGCTGCGTTTTTCAAACAGGAAGTGTGGGTATGTCTGAGAGGTGGGTGACTTCATCTTTAAATATTAAACCATCTGTCAATTTGAAAGTGGAGAAACAGTTGATTAAAACAGTTTAAACAGTTTTCAGGAGTTTAGTTCAGTTGGAAGTGACACCTACTCCCCACCAAAAAAGAGAAAATCTACATTTATTTTCCTAATTTAAAAACTCAGCTGGACAAACTGGACAAAAAACATAAAGTGATTGAGGCTGACATGAGGGCTGGGTTCTGTCCCAGGTATCAGTGAAGGAAAGGTGGGTACATCCTGAACAGGAGAGCCATTAACACGTAACAGAAATGTGTTTGAATTATTAATTTAGAAATAAAAACGTATGAAACCAGAAATCAGTCGGATGCTTGGGTTTGACTAGATTTCTGTGAAGATTGTTGCCATATTGACTCAGAAACGCTAATGATAAAATAAACTGAACAAATTAAGATGCATTCAAACTGAAAATGATTAAAAATGACAAAAAACTGGTGAAAAGAAAGAGACCAGAAGAAACCCTCAGAAATGAAGGAGAGGGTGCAGGTCTGAAGTTGTACTTGATAACTATAAATCATCAGCTGTTAAATCATCATTTCAGTCTAATGAAGCTAAGGATCATCCTTCACTGGTGTCACTGTCGGCGCACAAAATGACAACAAGAACATAAAAATACCTGCTTTACCAGTATTTAGAATCCCTGACCTGAGCCTCAGAAATGGTTCCTCAGACCACACAACACTGCCCCCTAGTGGGTAAAAGAGGCATGTCTCCATTAACATGTTCAAAATGGCCCTTTTTTAGCATCATTTCTGGATTCTGGTCACAGCCAGCTTTAGAAATCTCTGTCACCGGCCTCCTTCTTCTCAGAGGATGACATTTTACAACAATACCTCAACTTGAAGCTCCCGCAGGCTTGTAATTTAAAACATGTGATGTCACTGCCTACACTGTAAAAAAAGTTAGGAAATTTCAAAATTGTAAGGCAACAAACTTCAGCAAAATTTGAAGTTAGGTAATTAAACTTAACCCTTTACGTTTTACTTTTGAGTTAGTGCAGCTTTCTAATTGAATTTTTCCCAACTTAAGTGTAAGTTGTAGAGACTTACATTTTTAAATTGTAAAAACGTTGAATCCTTATTTATTCTCATTCAAGTGTAAGTGGCAGTAACATTACATTTCACAACAATCCTCAACTGTAACTCAGACTTTCACAAGAGCATCAATTTCATATCTATCAGAAGTGTTGGGTGTAAATAATCAGGCAGCAACTGTGTTATTACACCAAATGAATTTAAACTGAGTCATTTACCAAACTGTGCCCGTAATAATGCAACTCTAACTGATTAGTTAGCACCAACAGATTCAAAGTCATATGAATGATTCCAAATACAGCATATAAAGTCAAAGGATTTTTTATTTTACACATTTCTGTTAAATGTTTTTACAAGGTTCTTTCTTTCTTCTTTCTTTTATGTGTTCATGAAAATCTGGAACGAGACTCCACAAGACATTAGGACTATACCATCGCAAAGTTTATTTAAAAGAAAATTTGTTTTTTATCTACAGGCCAATTACATCTGTAACCATTGAGAAAGGCGGCTGCTTAACCCTCTTTTATTAGTGTCTCTTATAATTGTATAGATGCTGTATGATTGTTTTATCTAGTCCTGGTATGTATGACTGTGTGTTTTGAGTTGTATGTTCTGCAGAACAGGAACCTGCTGAAAAACAGTTTTTTACTGAGTCAGGCCCGATTGTTTTAATCTTTTCCTGTTTAATAAATGAAATGAAATGAAAGGTCAAGTCAACTGGAGCTTAAATCAATCCTGAGGATGTTCAGTAACCTACACCTCTAAGTGACTGAACAGAAACCTTCCTAAGCACATCAGCACATCATCTCATGTAAACAAACCCAGTTGGATACACAATCGTTGAACAAGTTGAACAACACAACTCAATAAGAACAAAACTAAGTTTCAAAATAACCTGCAAATGCTCTTTGTATAGGATTACAGCTCAGATATATAGTATTTATGGTCAAACTACCAGTAAGATGCAGTTGGAAGATACCAAGACGAGTAACTGGCTGGCTGAACACCATCAGCTAAACGTTGAACATTTTGTCAGACACAATGAAATTTGGAAAGCTTCATTTTCTGTTAAAACAAATGTAAAGTTTTACAAAAAGTTTAACACTTTATATGAGAAAGTAGACGTTCCCTATCAGTACATTGATATGTAAACATAATAACTAAAACCTAAACTAAAAAACAAATGTATTTATTTATTTATTTGACTTATATTTTATGAAGATACGAACCGCTTCAGATGTGACATCTCGTTTTTGAGCGGGTCCACAAATTATACAACAAAATAGAAAATAGGATGGCAGAGTCATTACATAATCACAAACTCAATAACAAAAACAAGAAAAATGAGACAAACACACACAAAACAGAAAAAAATAAATAATAAAAATAAAATTTAAAAAATTGCTATGCTGTGTCTCACCAATGATTATAAAAAAAAGCTTATAGCAACATAATGAGATCCGGAATGCACAGACAGACGTGTCTAAATGAATTAGAAAAATACAGAGTTTGATCCAGCAGGGCCGCTATTTTGATGATTTCACTGAAGGAGTTTGTTTTTGAGAGATCTGACCCTTGCAGTGCTCCATGAAAATCTTCTGAATGGTTTCAAATGTGTACCTCAGGTCCTTGGAGTATTTCAGGTTTAAAGCATCGATCAGCCCAAAGAGGTAAGCAAACACTGTTAGCAGGTCAGGGAGGTCCTGAAGGATGATGGTTATTTCCACAATATTCATGATGTTTGCAGCAGGTGAAGTACCGTCATCCTCCATCACAGTTAGGATACTCACGATGAGGCCCTTCTTCTGCTCCTCCTTTGGGTCAGTGTCCTTAAAGAAACAGAGAAGAAATGTTCAACATTTGTCCCCAAATCCTGCAATCAAACATAAAGTCACAGGGCAGGACCTGCAGAGCTCCTCATGACTGTCACACAAAGGAAGACCCTGTAAAGCTGCAGTCTGGCCATGTGCTGTGCTGTGGGACGTCTGAAACACAGTTGTATGAAGCATTACAAGATGGAACTGGCTAAAGACAGCTACAGGAGGAAGCTGGAGAATCAGCTGGAGCAGAACAATGCTCGTGGTGCCTGGAGAGGCCTCAGGAACATCACAGGTCACAGTGGGAGGAGTGGTGCCAGTGGATCTGCTGACGGGGACCAGAACCGGGCCAATGAGCTTAACCTGTTTTTTACCAGTCCCCCCACTGCTGCTACAGGCACCACCAACACCACCACCCCCCAACCACCTCCAGTCAGCCAGCCAACCCCCCACCTCCCAACTTCACACCATTCATCAGCTTCTCCCCCCTCAATTCAATTCAATTCAATTCAGTTTATTTATATAGCGCCAGATCACGACAAGAGTCGTCTCAAGGCACTTCACAAAGTAAACATTCCAATACAGTTCAGTTCATAAGCCAATCAGTAAAAAAGTTTCCTATATAAGGGACCCAGCAGATTGCATCAAGACACTGACTAGTGTCATTGTGTTGGTACAATCCTCATACTAAGCAAGCATTTAGCGACAGTGGGAAGGAAAACTCCCTTTTAACAGGAAGAAACCTCCAGAGGATCCTGGCTCAGTATGAGCAGCCATCCGCTACGGCTCACTGGGGGTTGAGAAGACAGAGCAGGCACAGGCACACCCCGCACCCACACACACACACACACACACACACACACACACACACACACCACATATATCAAGTAGTGTTTCTATGGCTACACTGTGATTTCTTAGTAGAAGTTCTATTTAGTAAGAGTAAGAGAAACTTTATTGTCTTTATCTGAGTGAATCTATAATTAATTCAATAGGTGAACTAATAGTAGCACATTCTATGTTAAAGAAAGTAAGATGTAATATCAGGAAAGGGAGAATGTTAGGTGGTTGGCAGCAGTGTGCCAGCCGATGGCCCCCTCCATGAGGCCACCACAGCTCAGCAGAACGCCAGTGTAGCTTCTTCTGGGGAGAAAAACACTTAGAGAGAAAATAAAGTTAACAGCTGGAATAACAGGAAATAATGCAGTTAGAGAGTGGTGGTAGAAGAGAGTAGCAGAGTGTGGAAAGTGGTCAGTATGTCCTCCAGCAGTCTAAGCCTATAGCAGCATAACTACAGAGATAACTCAGGATAACCTAGCCTTTTAGATGGAGGCATGTGGGAGGCAGGGCCAGGGAGAAGTCTTTAACGACAGTAGTCCCCTCTGTACACTCCACCTCCCTCTGCTCCCCACTCGTCTAAACCTGGGCTAACATCAGAATTTAACCATAAGCCCTATCAAATAGAAAAGTTTTGAGCCTAGTCTTAAAAGTAGACAAGGTGTCTGCCTCACGCACTAATGCTGGGAGCTGGTTCCAC
>SSNS01000217.1:591076-629304 GCA_006937985.1 Aphyosemion australe
GACTCATTTAAACTAACATAGTCCTCTTGCTGCAGCCAGGATTCTGTGAGACAAAACAGAGAAATCTGATTATCACAAATCAAATCATTAACTAATAAAGTCTTTGAAGAGATAGATCTAATGTTCAATAAACCACACTTAATTGTTCTAGTTTTCTGTTCAGTAGAGTTTGTTTTTATTTTTATGAGATTATCATGATTTGCTCTATTAAGCCTGATCTTTAATCTGTTTGATTCTGGCCGTGGGCAGGACACTGTCTGGATGGTGGAGTGGGTGGGTAACAGTACAGAAGCTGCAGAGGGGAGGGTTAAACTACGACTCTGCTTCCTGGTCTGGACCCTGGGTTGTCAGGGAGGACTAATAAAATTGGCCATATTCCTAGAAAGAAGAGCTGCACCATCCAAAGTGGGATGGATGCCGTCTCTTCGGATCAGACCAGGTTTTCCCCAAAAAGTTTTCCAATTATCAATGTAGCCCACGTTGTTTTCGGGACACCACCTAGACAACCAGCGGTTGAAGGACAGCATGCGGCTAAACATGTCGTTACTGGTCCTCCAATCAACCATCCTCAGCAACAAGCCCCCCCTCACTACCCCCTCTCAGTTACATCGGACCAGGTGAGGAGAGAATTGAGGCGGCTTAAGAGCAGAAAATCAGCAGGTCCTGATGGAATCAGCCCCAGACTGCTCAAAGACTGTGCTGACCAGCTGTGTGAAGTGGTCACACACATGTTCAACCTGAGCCTTCGACTGGAGCAGGTCCCCATCCTGTGGAAGACCTCCTGTGTGGATCCAGTCCCCAAAACATCACATCCCAGGGATCCAGACCACCACAGACCTGTCGCCTTGACCTCCCACCTGATGAAGACTATGGAGAGACTCATCCTCACCCATCTGCGTTCAATGGTGAGCCCAGAAATAGACCCACTTCAATTTGCATATAAACCAAACATGGGGGTGGAGGACGCCCTCATCTACCTGCAGCACCGGGCTCTGAATCACCTCGAGATGCAAAAAAGCACTGTGAGGATCATGTTCTTTGACTTCTCGAGTGCCTTCAACACCATCCAGCCGTGTCTACTGCAGCAGAAGATGAGGGGTGCAGGAGTGGACGAACATCTGACCGCATGGATCATCAACTACCTCACCAACAGGCCACAGGTTGTGTGCAGTACTGGAGCTCCGCAGGGTACAGTGCTCTCACCCTTTCTCTTCACCTTACACCTCGGACTTCACCTACAACACCAGCAGCTGTCACCTCCAGAAGTTCTCTGATGACTCGGTCATCGTCGGCTGTGTGTCTGAGGGGAACGACCAGGAGTACAGGTCAGTCATCATGGACTTTGTGGACTGGTGTGAGCGTAACCACCTTCGCTTGAACACCAGTAAAACAAAGGAAATGGTGATTGACTTCCAGAGAAACACTCCTCCTCGCTCACCAGTAAACATCCAGGGAGCAGACATTGAGGTGGTGGACACCTTTAAGTACCTGGGTGTTCACCTCAACAGTAAACTGAACTGGTCCCACAACACAGATGCTCTGTATAAGAAGGGCCAAAGCCGCCTCCATCTCATGAGGAGGTTGAGGTCCTTCGGAGTTAACTCCCAGCTGCTGAAATCCTTTTATCACTCTGTTGTTGGCTCTGTTATTCATTCTGCTGTGGTCTGTTGGGGTGTAGGCAGCTCTGACCGAGACAGGAAGAGACTGAACAAGCTAGCTACCAAAGCTAGCTCGGTTCTGGGCTGCCCACTGGATTCTGTTGAGGAGACGTGTGAAAGGAGGATGCTGGGGAAGATGACCTCCATCTTAAGAAACCCCTCCCACCCACTGCACTCCACTGTGGAGGCCATGGACAGCTCCTCCAGAGGTAGACTTAGACATCCCAGATGTAAAACTGAGCGCTATCGTAGATCTTTCATCCCCTCTGCTGTAAGAGTGTATAACTCCTCAGTTTAAGCTGTACTGGTATCATCCTGGTACACAATAACACCAATGCAATATTCATGTGTTCTATACTTGTGCAATACCGGATTCACATTGTTGTCTGTGTCTCTTACAGTATGCTGCATAGTGCTGGTACCAAGTTTGTTTTTATCTTTTATTTGTGTTTTTTTTTTTAGTGATCTAAGATTACAATACTAGATTACTGCCTATGTGTATATACATGTATCCTTGTTTTTTTTTTTATCTTTTTCTAATTACCTTTTGAGTGATGGTGCTGCTGTGACAAGTGAATTTCCCTACTGTGGGATCAATAAAGTCGATTCTATTCTATTCTAAACAAAATGCTGGATGATATCTGGATGGTCAGGATCGTGGTTGATCTTATATCTGAGAATAATGCTGTTTACATCCAAATCAACATTTTCACATGCTTAGAACAGTTCACTAGATTTGTTCACTAGTCACAACAACTACTGTAACAAAACGGAGCCAGGTGAATAGGAATAAAGCAGACAGTGGGTGGGGCATTAAAATGAACACAGAGGCTTTTGTTGAAGATTTTTCTGCACAAGCTATGAGTGGATATTCAGAGGAAGGTGGTTTATTATGAAGATGTCAGCACGGTGGTTTCTCTTTTTTTCAGTTAAATTTAGTTGAAGCCTCAGTCAGGTCCTGCCTACACTATACTTTTTTCAAACATATTTTTTCCTGCATTCATGAAAATCTCATTATCCAAATACCTCAAACACACCACTAGGTGGTTTATGAGAAGCTCCACATCTTGTTGCACCCACATGGAGGCATCAAAAGAAGGATTTATAAAGAAATCACCATTTTGGAAAAAGGTTTTTAAAAATATAAAAATTTTCTCCACCAAATTCAATTCAGTTTATTTATATAGCGCCAAACCACGACAAGAGTCGTCTCAAGGCACTTCACAAACATTCCAATAGAGTTCAGCTCATTATGCCAATAAGTAAAAAGTTTCCTATATAAGGAACCAAAGACTTTCCTGTGAATGGAAATGCAGAAAAAAATCCGTTTTTAAAAATATGTGGAGTCATGTTGACAAGGCTTGAGTTCTGATCAGAAAAAACATGATATAGACATTAAAGTCCATTTATCACTTGGGTAGTTAGGCGTGTACGATGATGTTAACAATAGCGAGCGAGACATCGACTCACTGATCCACACCACCAGGATCTACAGAACTGATATCGGAATGTCATTCAGACTTGAGAAGTGTGGTCGGATGGTGACAAAGAAAGAGAAGGTAGTCCACACACAAGAGGTCTCACTCCCAGAAGTAACGGTAGCAGACATTGAGGACAGCTACAAGTACCTTGGTATACCACAAGCAAATGGCAACCTCGATGAAGCCGCTAGGAAAGGAGCCACAGCCAAATACCTACAACGAGTAAGGCAAGTCCTAAGAAGCCAGCTCAATGGCAAGAACTAGATCTGGGCAATAAACAGCTACGCCCTGCCAATAATCAGTTATCCTGCAGGAATAATAAGCTGGCCAAAGGAAGAAATACAGACCACAGATGTTAAGAAACAGGAGCTCCTAACCATGCATGGAGGGTTCCATCCCAAGTCCAGCACCCTGAGACTGTAAACTAGCTGTAAAGAAGGAGGTCGAGGACCAGTGAGTGTGAGAGCCACTGTCCAGGATGAAACATCCAAGATCCATAAGTACATCAAGGACAAGGCCCCAGCAGATGATGTGCTCAGTGAATGTCTCAGACAATGGAGAACAGAGGAGGAGGTGCTGGAAATACCATCATGGGAGGACAAACCCCTGCATGGGATGTACCACCGACAGATAACTGAAGTGGCTGATATCAAGAAATCCTACCAATGGCTAGAAAGAGCTGGTATGAAGGACAGCACAGAGGCACTCATCATGGCTGCACAGGAACAGGCCCTGAACACCAGAGCAACAGAGGCCAAGATTTACCACACCAGACAAGACCCAAGGTGTAGGCTGTGCAGAGAGGCCCCTGAGACAATCCACCACATAACTGCAGGGTGTAAGATGCTGGCAGGGAAAGCATACATGGAATGCCACAACCAAGTGGCTGGCATAGTGTACAGGAACATCTGTGCAGAGTATAGACTGGAAGCCCCAAGGTCAAAGTGGGAAACACCCCCTAAGGTAGTAGAGAATGAGTGAGCCAAGATCCTGTGGGACTTCCGGATAGATGGTGCCATCTGAGGAATAAACTCCAGATTTCTGCTTTCAGAGGAGGCAAAAAAGGAAAAATCTAGAAATGATTATTTATTCCTATAGTCCACTCACTCATGTTCTGAACCTTCATTTTTCTTCAGGGGGGTCGTAGCGAGCTGGTGTCTGTCTCTAGCAGTCAGTGGGTGAGAGGTGGGGCACACACTGGACAGGTCTCCAGTCCATCACAAGGACACAGAAGACATCCATTATCGCACATCTACAGACAATTTAGAGCCTCCAGATAACCTGACATGTTTTTGATTTGTGTGAAGAAATCAGAGTATATGAATAGAACAAGCTAACTCCATGCAGAAGGGCAGCAGCAGCAATGTGAGGCTGCCTCACAGTAAAGAAGGCCTCACTGAGGCAACAGCTCTAGCAGCTGCTCCACCATGCAGCCTCCATTTAGTTTATATGAAGTTAATTATAAAATCTAGTTAATCTTGTCCTGCCACCATTTCATTATTTTGGCAGAAACTACATGAGGAAATACACTGCCCTTCTCAAACAGACTAACATCTTCTCCACCATTGCACCAGTTGGGATTAAATAACTTGCTGCCATCTGAAAGATAATCACTCATGCAGTGATTATCCAATAGGTGGCAAATACCTGTTTGCTTAGTTAAATCCAAGTGGAGACTTTTTTTGGCCGGGCGGTGTAGATTAAATCAAATGCCTGATGGTACTGCTACATCTCAGGGCCAACAGTAGATGGTGCTAACACGATGATTCTGGTTTCTGTAACCTATAATGACTCCATCATGTCTCCAAATAAACACCCACAGCAGAGAACTGAGTCCGTTTTCCTCTAGCTTTTTATTTAGATGTATTTTTGTTACTTGACTGACTCACAACAAAGTACAAAAGGATGATAAAAACATAAAATGGAAACAAAATTAACAATTTTACTTATAAAAGATCAGCGAGAGTTTGTGAATTGTTTTTTCTTTGGGGGGGGGGTAACTGATGATTTTAATAGAAAACTGTGGGAATAAAACATAGTTTATTATATTATTGGGGTTTTCTAAGTGTATATATTATGCACAATGTGTGGGAAATGATTTTGAATAAACTCTCTATTTTTTATGTATAAATATAAGAAAACTGATTCTGAGCATTGTCCAATTGAAAATATCCAAGTTTGTAATTGTAAATTGCACAACTAATTAATTATCAGAACCTGAAAAGTTTAGGAAATTAAAACTTAAACATGAATGATAAAAACATGTTAATAGTTATTTTGTGTTGGATTCTTAGAAGGAGACCAGAAAAGGAGGAAAATGAGCTCATGGTTATTTCTTTTCTTTTTTGCTGTTATTATTGTTGCAGTTCTTCTATTTATCCTCTGGGTGGCGCTGTGATCACACAGTTGAGTCAAATCCATCAAATGGCTGGTCCTCTATGTGAGAACTGTTTAAAATAACTGCAGATGTTTGCTAAAATCTAAAGATATTGGATCTTTAAAAAAATCATGAAATTGCATTTTTAATACATTTAAAATGAATATGATGTTTCTATCAATATTTATTTACAATATTTTATAATCATAATAGCTGTGAGTGAAATGAAAAGATGCAGAAATAAAAATGTGTCTGTTAAAGGGTTGTAATCCGTTTTAGGATTGCTGTAAAAAATGATTAAATAACAGAATTAAAAAAAACATTAATTCTTTTTTTTGGAACGTTTTTATGGTTAAAAAGTATAAAACAAGCAGATTCAACATTTATATTTATGATATTCAGTCAGAAATATTTGGAGTTTTTATTTACACACTCATATAAGAACCTCAATCACCTTAAATTTGATCCAAATCTTTATTTAAATTGACATCAGCACCAACACTTCCACCACTTCCAGATTATTCCTATAATCTCAAGGCAAAATCTGTTTTATTAGACACATAAATAAAACTGTTGTTCACACATAGAGACATGATTCCCAAGAGCCAAAAGATTTTCTGTTTAAGTGAACATTAGAATTAGAATGTGTGACACTTTGTGTTATTCTAATAAACACAGACGATGTTTTAAGAATAAAAACGCATTATCAGGTTTACTAAACCCTCCACTGCTACCAAGAATTAGTCTGATCCTTCAGCATTTTACATTTTTGCCTCTTTACACGGGTCAATGAAAGAAAGTGAAATATGCTTTTTCCAAATGCAAACATTTTCAGGAGCAGCAAATCACTTGAAGACAGATAAAAGATGGAGGAAACTCTGTTGACTCAGTTTGATCCTGCAGCCATAAAGTCATTTAGTTGCGTCCTAATTGCTGAGTAATCGTCTGTTTGTAACATTTGCTGCTTCCAGTCTGTGTTAGCGAGCAAATACTTTAATCAGGTTCATATCAAACAGTAGCCTGTAAAAACATGACATTTACAACAGAGTGCAATAAAGCTGTGTAAGCCAATCAATACACACACACACACACACACACACCTAAACACGCACGCCCACACAAACAAGCAAATGCATGATTTAATGTCAGCTTCTCTGCGTGGAGCCGGGCCGACCGCCAGCAGAGCAGACACTGACTCGTCTTTGTCTTTTTGTTTCGGGTGAATGAGAAAATATTTATTCTAAAATCCTGGATTTATTTATGATGGTGGTTCATCAAAATGATCTGGCAAACATCCTGTTCTGCATAACAAAGGCAAGAGTTAAATTCCCTTCATCTGTTTGTATAAATGGACTTTATTAGCTCGTAAATCACCGACAGCCCGGCTGGATTTTATGTTTATCCATCAGAGATTTCAGTCTTCTCACCAGTTACAAGTCACCATTTGTAAGATTGTAAAATGTTATTTAAAGCAACATGTTCACCTTTTTAATGCATCATCCTTCAGCTGGTTGGAGCAGCCTAGATTATCCATCCGTCGTGTGTTTGAGCAGCTTTTTTATGTCATCAGCTTGCTCTGCTGGTTGTTGGATCTGCAAACACGCTGCAGCATGCATGTTCTGCTCAAGAACCATCATAAAGTTATGTGCTTAGCCCTCTGCCTTGATGATGACTCAGCCTATCAGAGACTGTAAAGTCCTGTTTTATGGTCCAACATTTACCATAGAGCAAATGTAAAACAACTTTCATCTTTTGTCATTTTGACCTGTGTGATTTCTGTCATCCTCATTCTTCTAAAAGCCAGAAACACGAGATAAACAAAAACATTTCAGTTGTAGAATCCTCCGCCACTCAAACCTGGAGCTTTTGATCGATGGAAACTTAAACTAATCTTCCGTCAATCTGGGTTTGGTTTGGTGCTGCAGATGAGAAAAAACAAGATGGTGGGCCGAAGAGAAAATCAAACGTTTTCTCATAGATTCAAACTCAGAAGTTGACTATCAAATAAAACGTCGGAGATTTAATATTTTATTTTAGATCATAAAATGTTTGAACCCAGAAGGATTAGATTTCCTCAAGATTATTATAAACATGAACTTGAGTTTATGCAGTTATTTTGATGAGTACATAACTAATCCTGTTGAAGCTACTTTCTTTATTGTTTGGCCACCAAACTTTAACAAACACACATTTAATTTTAATTGTAAAATTTCCACACAGAATAAAGTATTTACAAGCAGGTGAATGTTTCATGCAGCTCTAATAAAACTTCTCTGATTAGATTTTTCTACATCTTACAAATGGACCATCTTCTTCTGATAATCCGTTTAATAAATGCCAGCAGCTACGTTTTTACAGAAATGCTCCTTAATGGAGCACTTTAATGTCGAACATGTTAATCACATTTATTTTGGAGGAAGTGGGCTGAAACAAACCTAAATCCTATCACGTCTCTGAGTTACTGAACTAAAGGGTGAGCGGAGGAAAAATCAGGATTTCAACTCAAATCTTATTATTCTGCACAAGAAAACAAGATTTCTACCCTTGGGCAGTTTTGCCTGATTAAAGCGTCTCTTTTTAATTCACCTGTTCTGATGGGTCCAGAGAGAACGTCTGACACAGCTGACTGAAGGTACATTTCTTGTCGTAGGGATTAATAAATAAAAACTAGGTAGATTAAAAACGAGAGAAAGAAAACACCTCCTGGTGTAAATGCTGCAATTTGCCTCTCAGCTGGTAGAGTCAGCTTTGACAACGGCAAAACAGCTCTGAGGCACAAAAACAATCAATACAGATTCTCTGCTCCATCCCGAGCCCACCTGCTCTCTGCTCCAAGTCCCACACAGGAGGCAAGCCCCCCCCCCACTCCACCAGCACAATCCCTGTAGAAACACACACAGCCTCCCTGTCACACACACACCTACAGGTTGAACTTCTCAAAGCCACACCCTCTTCACGTAACGCTTCGTTTATGGTGGATTAATAACACACACACACACACACGACTGATGTGACAGTCCAACAACCTTTCGTTGAACGCCCACATCGGTGATTACACCTCACTATCTCACAATCAAGACACACAGGTTCCTCCGTCACACTCGGGCTACACACTTTGACTCCTCTTTTTCATATTGCTGTGTTGTTGGTGCACCCATGTTCAAACTCAAGGTCCATTTGATGCATGTGTCAGGCGTGGGGTGGAGGTTTAACTGATTACATCAAACTCCAGCGTGGTAAAAGAGCACAAAGGTGTCAATCTGGGCCCTGTGATGGGAGATCAGTGAAACAGTAATGCAATGGTAGTGAGTTATTAAATGAATAAAGAGGCAGAGCTGCCGAAGAGTATTGATTTTTCACAGCTCCCTGAGGCTCTGAGGGCTTTCAAGGCAGGAGAAGGACACACACACACACACACATGTATGAGCACATACATACAGACACATATACAGGCAGAGAAAGAAAGCTTTAAGAGTGAAAGGATAATGGCTCCAGCAGTTGCAGCCTCCCTTAAAATACAGTTTGGATTCTCAAGGTTCCCTCTGGACGCCGATGGCCTGATGAAAGGACTCATTCAGAACCGGTGGAGTTTTGTTCTCTTTACTGTAAGGCTCTCAGCGTTTTGCACAATGCTGGCCACACTCACCACCTGGGGCCTGGAAGAGAAACGGGGGGGAAATCTGTTAAAACCTCTTAATCATAAAAAGATGAAACATAACAGGTTTAACAAAAGCTGCTGTGTGATGAACGGCTTTATCTGATCAGGCTGAAATATTCACCCTGAAGCTGAATAAATACCAGAACTTCAGTCAGAATCCTGCTTTGATTTGATACACGTCGTTTGTGTTTTATCTTACTACGGAACAGACCAATGCTGCTCATGATAAGGCGTCTCAATCTGCAGGCATTTTTCTGCACCTCACTGGAAAGCAACACACAAACCTTTGCTTTGTCATTTTGATGAATGCCCGTGGCTTTTTCAGAGAGCAAGTGTGAAGAAGTTAAGATCCATCTTGATTTCAGGAGTCCATCCGAGTGCATGAGGGGAGGGTCAGTGTCCATCTGTTAGCTGGACGTGACACTGAGCCTCAGCAAAAGGCATCAGAACTGACCGCTGACCTGACACGCCTGCAGGTGTGATCCAGCGGTGTACATGCTCCCATTAAGATCCAACAGTTCTTCCATCTGCATCTTCAGACATTCAAAGCAATGCAGCCTTTGTTGTCAACTCTAAAGAGCCTCTTGATTGCAGGAATATAAAAAGATGCTGCTCTCTATTCAACGCAGCAAAACGGTAAAAACATTTTCTTAATGATGACACTCGTGTGTTTTCTTTCTTCTTTTCCAGTCAGGACTGATGTGCATGTCTGCTAACAGCACCTGCATCTTGGCTTCAGACAAAAATGTGTTTTCACTGACTGGTATGATTAAATCCTGCTCAGACCTAATAAGAAGATATTATTTCCTCACAAAGCAGCTGATAGTTCTGCAGGAAGGTGAACACTTTCTCAGGTTTTTGTTTTGTGCCTAAAAGGCTGATTTAGACCATGAAGCAGTAATAAACAGAGCAGACAGACATGCTTCTGAGGAGTGGAGGCTAATTAGGCTGAATCAAACCTAAGAACACGTCTGACCACAGAGAGGATGATATCTTTTTCTGACATAGAACTGTTTTTAGGAGAATAAATTTAGATTGTTAACAGCTTATGCTGAAATATCTGTATATGTTTGTTTTGTTCTTATTTTGGTGCTTTTGGGGGGGCAGTGCTCAGCCAGAGAGATGTAAATCAGGACAGGGAAGATGAGGCCAGAAAACAAAAGACAAACAGGACAGGACACAGAAATCCCACGTGAACTCAGCTGTGCTGGCAGCACGTCCCCACCATACAGGCTGCAGGGAAATCAATAGTTTTCTTCCCCACAAACATATGATTTTTTTTCTCCAGTGTGGACTTGTGTTGCTGAAAGATTCAACATTTTTACTAGAAGAAGGATGAGCTGTTAAAGCTTTAATCATGAATGATGAACAGCAGCAGCAGATCAGCTTTGGCTCCTTCTCAGAGAAAATCCACCTTATCAGAGTTACTCAATAAACCCGAGTTTAGAACAAACCCTAACCCTTACTCATTTCTACAGTGGAACAAAGTAATCCAACTACATGTGTCGCCTCAGCGTTTAGGATGGTTTCAGTTGTATGAATGATCAGATGAAATTCATCATAAAGTCCCTCTTTGCCATGATCATTAATTTAACCTCCAATGTATTTGTGTCGAAGACTTCTAGGTTCTCCAGACCAGGAGCATCAGTATGGTCTCCTAAAGCTGATCCAGCTGCAGCATCAGGGCACCACCAGTGCTGACAGCAGCCAGATGTTGATGCATCTGCACACAGTCATGTGAAAACCTCAGGAGAAGGGCCTAGTGTCACAAAGAGCAGCAAAGAAGACACAACTCTGTAGGTGAAATAGATCACAGAGTGATTTTCTATTAAAATTCCAAGGACTGGACCGCTGAGGGCTTGGGGTTTCTCTGATGAATCCTCTTTCAGATCCTTTAGAACATCTTGGAAAAAAGATTGACTGGAGAAGAGAAGGCTCCCATCATTCCTGTGTCCCAACAGTAAAACATGTAGAGCCCATTTATGTGAGACACTGCTTCTCAGTCAGAGGATTAAATGGTTTGCCACAATATGAACGTCACCTAAACATCCTCCAGGAGGAGCTCCTCCAAGTGTCCAAGGACAGACGATTCATGATGATGGAGCATAAATATGTAGGAACACAAATGTGTTGGATATGGGACTGGGACCAGTTGGCTTCAGGACTAGGACCAGTTGGGTTCAGGACTGGGACCAGTTGGCTTCAGGACTAGGACCAGTTGGGTTCAGGACTGGGGCCAGTTGGGTTCAGGACTAGGACCAGGACTGGGACCAGTTGGGTTCTGGACTGGGACCAGTTGGGTTCAGGACTGAGACCAGTTGGGTTCTGGACTGGGACCAGTTGGGTTCAGGACTAGGACCAGGACTGGGACCAGTTGGGTTCTGGACTGGGACCAGTTGGGTTCAGGACTGAAGACATTTTGTTGGAGCTTGGGAAACACCTCTTTGAATTGACCTAATCAGAATCAGAACAGACTTTATTGTCGTTGTACAGAGTACAGCGAAATTGGAGTGTCACTCCATTTGGTGCAGAATAAATGTAAAATCAACTCAATCAATCAAATCAAATCAATGTAAAGTTAATAAATGTAAGTTACATCCACTCACATGTTTGTAAAGTCATGGGTGTAATAATTACAAGCTCTCCTAGCTCTGGTCAGGCTGTTGGAGGAATCTCCTCAGTCCGCTGTCCATCCAGCATGTATGACTTTGTTTTTCAGAGCCTAATTACAGACAACACCGCTGGTTTGATCTCCAACAACAGCGAGGGATTAATGCAGTTATGTGCTGCCGTAGAACGCTGTCTAACCCCTTAGAGTGGAGCTGTGAGGAGCACCAGCTGATTCAATCCTCCACTCCTGCCTGTTTTAACACAGGAGCCTTTAATGCAGCCTTAACAACATTTCAGGAGTATTTTTAAACAAAATGAAATTGCAGAGGCGCCACCTCCGTCTGCCTCGGTGTGGTGGGGATACAGTTCCCCCCACTGAGCGTGCTCAGAGCGGCTGCAGGAACTTAAACTCCTACTAATGAAGATGGGGGTGGGGGTGCTGTTTCCCCACTATAGGATTACATTGTCAAACAGCACTATAATGCAACAGAGCCTGCATGGAAGAAGGATGTGCGACGTGGCAAATAGAAGCTGATCATCAGGTTCTAATCTGTTTCAGTTCCATTTAGTTTGTTTAATAAGCAAAGATCAGAAATAGTCTGTGTGCCTTCAGGTAGCATCCATGTCCTTAACGTGTGTGAGTGAAAGTTTCATGTCTCTGAAGCTCCTGGATGTTTGATGCCAGTGTGAGGATAGGATGTGGAGGCCCGAGGTCAGGAGGGGCTGCTTTGACACACTGAGGAGACGGAGGCGAGGGAGACTCCTTGATGTTTGTTCTGTCAATAGTGTTGCTCAGGGGACTGTTCTGTATGACGGGGTGGGGGGGGGATGAACCCTCCCTTAAATGGCTGGTGTCTGGTGTTGTTAATGCTTCAGTAACTGACTAAAATGATGCCACAGAAAGTTATGGCACCTAACTACCTGTTCCAGTGTCCGAGGTCCTGGATGGTGTAACAGGTGGTGCTGACAAACCCGCCCTATGGAGTTCTGGTCGGGAAGCCCATTGACTTCTGGCTGGATTTATTCCTGAGGGAAACATTGGTATAAGGATTACCCACAGGTGTAGCTGAGTCACATCCTTTTTATTCTCTTTCACTTCACACATTTAACAGAAAAGGTTTATTATTTATATTCAGCTTTATTCAACCAGGAAGTCTCTCCAGCCAGAATCTCTTTTTATCAAGGCAGACCTGATTAAGTGGGCATGTGTAAAACGTACCTGTTACCTTACCTTACCACTTTGTCTCAAATGTAACTCTAGTGTGGGAATAGCAGGTCTGGAGCAGAAGACCTCAGGAGCTGTGAACTCAACCAGATGTTGACGTAAACATTGATGAGTTCTTTACAATGTAAAGGTGAATTTTATTCAGTATCTAAATGAAAAGTTATCAGCAGTGCTGAGAAATCATTCGAATCAGAGCAACATTCTTGAACACCTGTTGTTCATTAGCAATCAGCTCACCTGGACCTGTTTGGTATCACATCCTTCGGGTCCTACAACAACCAAAATCTTTTTTAGACAGTTAACATCATAGAACATCCGATTTCCCATGGACATATATATATATATATATATATATATATATATATATATGGGGGGGAGATTCATACAGCACATGCAGCAATAAGTTACTAAAACACAATGAAAACAGTTCACAGCTCATTCAGCTCAATCCCTCGTGCTTGGCCAGGGAGTTGTGCAGTCTAACAGCACGTGGTACAAATGACCTCCTCTGTCTGTCTGTGGAGCAGCACAGGGACATCAGTCTGCTACTGAACACGCTCCTCCTCTCCTTGAAGACCTCATGTAGGATGTGTGAGGCATTGTTCATGATGACCCTGACTCTGGACAGAGTCCTCTGCTCAGCCATCTCCTCCGCCAGAGCCAACTTCAGCCCCACCACAGAGCTGGCATTCTTTATGATTTTGTTCAGCCTGGAGATGCTTTTTGTTTGTTTGTTTTTCCTGGTGCTACTCCAGCTCACCGCAGCATAGAGGAGTGCACTCACCACTACTGACTGGCAGAACATGTGCACCAGTCTAGAGCAGACTCCAAAGATTGTACAGGTGCTGGTCATAAAATTAGAATATCATGACAACGCTGATTTATTCCAGTAATTCCATTCAAAAAGTGAAACTTGTATATTAGATTCATTCATTACACACAGACTGATATAATTCAAATGTTTATTTCTATTATTGTGATGATTATAACTGACAACTAATGAAAATACCAAATTTAGTTTCTCAGAATATTAGAATATTGTGAAAAGGTTTTATATTGGAGACCCCTGGTGCCACACTCTAATCAGCTAATTAACTCAAAACACCTGCAAAAGCCTTTAAATGGTCTCTCAGTCTAGTTCTGTAGGCTACACAATCATGGGGAAGACTGCTGACTTGACAGTCATCCAAAAGACGACCATTGACGCCTTGCACAAGGAGGGCAAGACACAAAAGGTCATTGCTAAAGAGGCTGGCTGTTCACAGAGCTCTGTGTCCAAGCACATTAATAGAGAGGTGAAGGGAAAAAGTAGAAAGTAGAAAAAAGTGTACAAGCAACGGGGATAACCACACCCTGGAGAGGATTGTGAAACAAAACACATTCAAACACTGAGATGGACTCCCCCTCCTCACTCCCTACAATGCTAGCCACAACAGCCATATCATCAGAAAATTTCTGAATATGGCAAGTTGCAGTGTTGGGACAAAAGTCAGACGTATACAATGTAAAGAGTACAGGAGACAATACTGTTCCCTGCAGCGCTCCCACACTGCAGAATCCAACAACTTAGATTTTTTGAGTTAGAATTTTCCATAATAAAAATAAAAAACATGAGATATTCATCTCATCAAAACTAAAGTCTACAATCCCTGTAACCCAAAAAGTAAAGCAATTAGCCTTTCACCGAGCCCCGCCCCCCCTTAGTTATTGTTACCAAGTCTGACAATAAGTGGATCAAATACTGCAGCTCCGCAGATTTCCGTGATGGAAAGAAGTAGACAGATGCGTGTCAGCGAAATTTTTTGGAGCAATTCCTCCTCAATATCATCCAGATCGAGGCAAAAGGGTTACAGTATGCAGTGGAGGGATATATTAGTGTCGGCTCCGCTGAGCAAAGCGTAGCAGGGAACAAGGAGTTGGGAGTTCGGGAGAAGGCGGCGTCCGGGATCACGTGGATCGGTGAGCGGTGGCGGCGATGCGGTGTCCTTGTGAGCTGTCAGATGTCACCTGTCAGATGATCTGAGCTGCAGGCAGCTCTAAAAGCTCCCGGTGCTCTGCATCGCTCCAGTTTATAATCTCAGCTGGTTCTGTTAACAAAAAGAAACTTAAGCCCGTGTTTACTTTCATTTTCAATATAGTTCCCGGCCGGAGCTCGGCATTAATTCATCACGTGATCATGACACCACCCGCTGTTGCGCCAAGGCTTAATGTGCGTTTATAAGACACACGGTTGAGGTAATATTACGCTGATTTGCCGGTACGGAGTGTCTTATCTAAAAGGGTCTTGGATAGTCTGGGAGGCGGACCTCCACCCAGCCGCAGGCCCTTCTGGGGGCGGGGCCGCCGAAAGGCTAATTGGCTGAAGCCGAGGCTTACTGATTGCCTATCCTATATAACACAGATCGCCTTACAGATTCATCATAATACAAAATTAGAGAAAAATCAAAAAAGGATCAACAAAATATCAAAATGATTCATGCTCGTATTCATTTTGTTACTTTATAGTTCTTAATTAGATCCACACAATTTCAGCTCATCACTGAGACTGTTCCAGTTTAACTCCCAAAAATGACTTTAGCTGTTTGAAACTCATCCTTAAGTTATATTTTTCTTGTCTTAACACAAAAAAATACTGAATTCATGAAGGAAGACTGATAAACCTAGCTCTAAATAATATTTCTGACGTTTAATATCTACACATGTCTACACATTTTTCTGTTCGACTCTATGAATAATTTGTTGGTTGGTTCACAATAGGGAGCTTTATTTATTGTAATCATTTTTTTCTGAAGCTTCACAATTGGGTCAACATTTGTTCTATATATTTCCCCATACCTCAGCACAAAACATCATATACTGCATTATGAGGGTAAAATACAAATGCATACATATTTTGTAAAATAAAAAAACACTTGTTTTATAAATAATTCCAGTAGTTTTTGATCATCTATTATTTTTTTATGTATTCAATATGTGGCTCCAACTAAGCCCTTGATCTAAAATTACTCCCAAAAACATTATTTCATATATTCTTTCAATTTCTACTCTTTTTAACTTCAATTTTATTTCACCGTTAGCCCCGACATCCCCAAAAACCATAGACTTAGTTTTATTTTCATTAGTGATAATTTATTAACATCACACCAGTCTTTTAAGCTAATCAAGTCTTCTTCTACTAGTGTCAACAACTCTTTAATGTCCAAACCTGAAAAAAAGAAATTTGTGTCATCTGCAAACGTAATGAATTTCAGCTTATTGGGTGGTAACCCAATAGGAGGATCTTTGTTGACATATTTTTTCATCGTTGTGCGCATGCGCGAGTGGCTGTGTGGCAGAAGATGGCCTGCTATCAATACGCGATGTACACTTTCACGCGAGTTTACGGGCGAAATCCCCAAAATATAAACACTTTAATGTCTAAAGACAGGAGGAGGGTTAGAGAGAAGCTTACAATCTGTAATGAAGACAAAAATAAAGTTATTTAAAGCCTGTTTGAGCTCTGGGATGACAGAAAACGTTGGTCCAATTCGCCGGTGTTTTCTCCACAACTCTGCTGGGGAGACATTTATTCCTTTTTAACAGAAAGCCCTGGACCCTTCACTTGTGGAAAATTAAAGGCTTTCAAACGTCTGGAGGTCTACGATTATTGCGTTCAAGGAAAGTTTGGCTGAACTATTCTGCAAAACAGGAAGCCGTGACTTTGGTAAAGCCGTGGTCGTGCTGAAAGCAGGAGTCGGCACCGGCCAGCTAGCAGAGTCAGCATGATTCACATCACCTGTGTGTGGATAAATCCTCACGGCGACTGCAAAGCTGGGTCAGTCTTCATTAATCAGTGTTGTTATTTTTTTTACTTATTCATTTATTTATTATTATAACGATCGCGGGCTGAGACGCCTGAATCAGAACGCGAAAACTAAATGACTCCGTGGATATAAAACTACACGAAGATGAATATTTTAAAAAGCATCTTTTCTTATTAACAAATACTTAGTTACAAGCACTTACCATGAACAAATGAGCCACACAAACTCTGTTGCTGCAGGAATCCAGGCTTTCTTCACACAGTCGGGTCACCCGCAATCATCTCCTTTACGGAGGAAATTCTAATAAAACTTTTTATCAAGCCTCCCACAGCAAGAATGATCCATCTGCGTCGCTAAATCCTCCTCCAAGCATGCCAAACAATTGAATTATAGGCAAAATACGCTGTTTGTTGCCACCCAGGTCCCATGATGCAATGCGAAAAACATAAACATTGACGTCACAAAAGATCCTCCTGTAAAAGACCTTGTGGAACGCCACAGGTATCTCTCCAAATATTTAACATAGTATTATTAAATGCTACACACTGAAATCTATTACTGAAGTAACTAAAGGTAGTATAACAGTGTTTGCGAAAACACGTCGGACGGTCGGACATTACCGACGTGGTTTAATATTGTCCGACGAAAAACTTTAAATCGTCGGACATTATGACCGACGCTGTGCGTCTACTCTGAACGTGCCAAAATAAAATAAACTTCCTGAAAACTGCAGACTGTTTGTTGGCTTCCCCCTCAAAAGATCCAGTTTCTACATATGTTACATTATTTATTTGGACTCTCAGCGTAGCGGGTCTTTTTTGGGGCAGAGAGGATGGAGAGCAGCAGAGCGCTGATTACTGATGTGCTCCGCCGGGCAGCTGCGTCCTGCGCACGGCCACAGTAACATTCTCAAAGTGGCGCCACCAAAAAAAAAACATAATTAACACACGATCGTTCATGTTTGCTCATACTTTCTGTCTTTGATTTGTGCATGACGCGCTCCACTGCTGCAGAGATCATCTCCCGTGCATCGGTGACGTCACCTCACTGGCGCGGCCGCACAGCGCACATTCCGCTATTTTTGCGGTCGACGGATCTTTTTGATCTGCTAATTTCAAAAGTAACTTGTGAGTTGAAAAGTAAGAAGCCAGACAGCAGTTTTTCTGGAGGATTGAGAGGAGATGCAGCTAAGAGACAGCAGGACAGGAAAATAGTCGCATAAAAAAAAAAAAAACAGTGTTTGAAAAGGAAAATGTAGGTAGATATATCCACTACATGTTTGTAATTTTATAATAATAATAATTTATAAGCATGTAATTTTTATTTATTTGATACAATTCAGATCACCTTCAAAACTCAGTCCCACACCCAGGGCCGTTTCTAGGCATTTCGGGGACCACGGCACAGTGCCCCCCCCAAGAAAAAGATCATTTCTTATATTGTGATATTTGTGCTTAACTAAAACGTCAGACAGAATGTTTATTAGAGTAGTTTAACAAACAGCTGAGATAAACCAGCATCTCCAACTTCCAGTTTGACCTCAACCAGCCACAGCGTCTCTTAAAGGAACAGTAACATCAGGCTACAGCATCAGTCACAAAAAACCCTTATGGATCATTACAATATTTAGAAATATTTTCATGTATAATATGTTGTTTCTGGTGTTTCATAATAATTTATAATAAATATATGATCTCTAATAATTTCCTGATAAATTCTGTTAATCCTCATTTTATGAATTTGGCAGAAAATCACATTGATGGTTCTTTTTTCAAATTATGTCAACAGATTATTGTCACAATAAAAATATGTATAATATGTAAAGGTCAGAGGTCACTACAATACCCACTGTTAAATAGATACAAATCTGAAGCCCGCGAGGACATTGTCCTACGTGGATCAAAAATGTCCTGCGTGAGACGCTCTCACGTCTGCCAGTTTGGCAGGCGTGGCTGAAAAGTTTTCGCAAACACTGGTATAACTCCTCTAATACCATAACACGCCAGTTTATCTAAGAGTAAAGATTGGTTATCAAACATCTTACATAGATCAATAAAAACCCACCAGCATATTGTTTATTATCCAATGCTGTAGCTATATTTTCTACAAATTCCATCACTGCTATCTGTGTTGATCATTCTGAATCCTATATTGATGATTGCTCAACAAATCATATTTCTCGATAAAAGTTTCTCATCTATTAGCAAACAATTTTTGAGTAGGTACTGAGGTAATAAGGACACAGGTCTGTAATTTGAAGTGACATGCTTATCCCCATTCTGGAATCACTTTAGCTGTTTTCATCTTTACACATAAAACAAATACGTTGCAATTATACAAATAACTGATTTTAAACAAATGCAGTAAAAAGACACAAGCGCATCGCGCTGATGTTATATTTGTAACCATTAATGATAAGTTTTACTGTATTTGTACCTGGTAGAAAATAAATAAGAAAAAATAAATAAATAAAAGAAAATGAAAAAATAAAATTAATATGCTGGTTTTTTTATTATCATTTCATCATTTTATGGCCCTGTTTTATTTCTGTTTCCAGTTTGCTTATTTAAGACTTCGATATTTTTTTAATCATGCTTTAGGATTAAATCCATTTTATGTATATAAGAAAATAGATTTGAACTTTGCTCATGCCATCACCAGGATGTGTCTGTATTTCCATGGTCAAAGGATGACTAATCCTTTATTCTTTCTGCAGTTCCAGAACACCAACTCTGGACTAAATTCTAGTATCTTTCACTTTCATCCAGCACTTATCAACCACTCAGCATTATTATTGATTATTGTTCTGAGACGATTGCCAGATGTTGTGTGAGGATGAGTGTTTGTGTGTTTCTTATGAGAGAGAGTGCACATGCATGCCTTTGTACAGAGACAATGAGAGGGAGGAGACGGGGTGTAGTAATCCATTAAACAGTCCTTCCATCTATGGATTAGTTCAGACCATCAGGAGATGGCTCCTTCACTCTGAGAAAAGACAGAGGTGCAGGTCAAGCTTTCACTAATAAGCTCCACTGTGCTGTAGTAGCGTGTTACCAAGGTTACCGGGCTGACCCTGTTCTAACGACACCTCTGCACCTGCACAGTAGATACTGTTATGACACTTGTGCATGTTAGCATTCACAGGCTAATTTCACCCTTTCCGTCTCATCCAAACACACCAAGAACCCTCTCATGCTCTCAGGCTTTGCTACATAAAACCTCTGACTTTGGGCTGACAGGTATGATATCACCTGTGGCACATTTACAGGGTCCTCTGTGTGGGTGGTCAGAGGCACTCCAGCCTCAGTGACCCGCCCCTGCAGCCTTACGGCATCACAAAACGCTGATGCACTGTTTTGTCTCGGGCATGTTTGGGTCTACATGATGGATGACATGCACTGATGCACAGGCTCTAAGTGATTGGGGAAGGCTGAAGACACCCAATTCACTTACAGTAGCTTTGCTATTCATGCCATAACCAGCCATTCGGAGCACTGGGCATGTGTAACGTGTGTGCTGCAGGTCTGAACACAGACTCAGGTGTTTGATGTTATGAGTTCAGGATTATGAATGATAAATCACTTGTATAGCCAAAGCGCTTTACACTACAGTGTATCATTAATCCATTAACACACACATTCACACGGTGGTGGTGATGGGCTACAATGTAGCTACAGCTGCCCTGCGGCACACTGACAGAGGCGAGGCTGTCGAGCACTGGCGCCACCAGTCAGTCCGACCACAGACATTTAAACATAAATGCCTCGTGGACTGGCGCTGCCTAATGGAGCTGCCGTAGTGGCTGGCCGCCATCTTAGATGGGTCTCCATTTGCCCCCAGTGCATTTATTTCTACTGTAGAAGGTCCTTACCCAACCAGCTCCGGTGGCCTAGTGGTAGAGTGTCCGCCCTCATACCAAAGATTTGATAAAAATGGGACCCAATGCCTCCTCGCTTGACACTCAGCACTAAGGGGTTGGATTGGGGGGTTAAACCACCAAATAAGTTCAGGAGCGCGGCCATGTCTGCAGCTGAGTTTATTGAAAGATTTGTTCTGTAATAGTTCCTTTACTATTGTGATCAAAAACACTGAATCTGAATTCTGCAAGTACAGTTGGGTGCAGCTTGTAGGACGGGGCGGAGAGTGGGCACAGGGCACGACCACACCATATATTGAAATGACGTCATTTTTTTCCGGAACTGAAGGGGGCGCTATTTCCGGTATCCGTTTTTTTGTTTTGTATTAAAACTTTATTGATAACGGCCATGAAACACAACTAATCTTTCGTAATTTATGGATTTTACTTTTTATCCACGTTGTTTTTCAACACAGGACTTTCTTAACATTATTAAACGAAACTTATTTAAGAAAAAATGTGTGTTTACAACCATTGTAGACTTTGTTCAACTTTTATCTACCGAGCATTCGGAAAAACAGATAAAGGGTAATTCCAACTAATTTTTCAACCCCCTGACCCCTTTTGATTCGCTCTAATTTCAAAACTACAATACTTAAACACATCAGACTTAGACTAAACTATTCTACACTGAAAGCAGTATCCTAAAAAAACAGTTTGTAATTCATGAGACCTTTATTTGATTTGTGAAAGCCCAATAAAGCTAGTTTCAGCACCTTTTTTGCATTTGAATCACATTAGAACTGGTCCAGCTCAGAAACCATATGAAGCCCTAGTTTATTTGTACTGTACATATTTTTTTACACATTTGAAAATACACAAGATTATAGCCAGGACTAATTTCCATCTTCAGTCCCTCAGGATGGTTGATGCCAGCCACACATACATTTAAAAAAACATCATTATACAATGGTTCTAAAAAAATACCATCATTAAAATTATATATAATTTTAATTTTATATATATATATATATATATATGAGTGCCTGTGTGCTGTCCTTCAGACCAGCTCTTTCTAGCCATTGGTAGGATTTCAGCCACTTCAGTTATCTGTCGGTGGTACATTCCATGTAGGGGTTTGTCCTCCCATGATGGTATTTCCAGCACCTCCTGTTCACCATTGTCTGAGACATCCACTGAGTACGTCATCTGTTGGGGCCTTGTGCTTGAAGTACTTATGGATCTTGGCTGTTTCATCCTGGACAGTGGCTCTCACACTCACTAGTCCTCAGCCTCCTGCCTTATGGCTGGTGTACAGTCTGGGTGCTGGACTTGGGGTGGAACCCGCATGGTTAGGAGTTTCCATGTCTTAACATCTGTGGTCAGTATTTCTTCCTTTGGCCAGCTTATTATTTCCGCAGGATATCTGATTACTGACAAGGCATAGCTGTCTCTTGCCTGAATCTTGTTCTTGCCACTGAGCTGACTTCTTACTCATATTTGGCTTTGGCTCATTTCTTTGTGGCCTCATTGAGGTTGCCATTTGCTTGTGGGATACAAAAAAAAGGTACTTGTAGCTGTCCTCAATGTCTGCTATTGTTCCTTCTGGGAGTGAGACCCCTTCTGTGTGGACTACCTTCCCAACAAATAAAAAAAAAACCTGTTTAACATGTCATTTATAATTGATAAATGGTTTGGAAAACCAAGACTGAGGCACAGTGAGCGTGGCCAGGTGGAGGAGAGATAAGAGAATAAGTGACTAAGGAAAGATGAACATAGTTATTCATGTGAAAAAATAAGAAAAAGGTTCATCCTTCATAACTGAATGTCTTTTCTTGCAGGGTGAGAGGAGCTCCTTTTGCAGCTGAGGGCAGAAATAGAGAGATTGCATTTCTCTGAACTACAACAAAAGCTGATTAATAAAAATGTTTGAAGTTTTACACTTTTTATTTTGTTTAACTAGAACCTGTTTTATTGTAGCAACCACTAACTCACCCATACATTAACACACAAGTCTAAACTTTAATCCTGCTTAAGGCTTCTTTAATTCTGTCCTATGTCTGCATCTAGTGTAGAAATATTGACACAAATTAATTTGCCCTAACAGAATAATCTAGTCTCGTTTTAAGTGTTTAAATATTGTAGATTTTGAGCTGGACCAGTTCTAATGTGGTCAAGATTCCAAAAAACTACAGCTTATGCTTTTCAATAAAATCTCACAAATTAAGTAAAGGGATCATAAATCACAAACTGGGGTTTTAGGACACTGCTGTTAATGCAGAATAATCTAGTCTTGGTTTGAAACGTTTAAGTATTGTAGTTTTAAAATTAGAGCTGAGTAAAGAGACTCAGGAAATAGAAAAATGATTTGGAATTGCCCTTTAGCCCTTCTCCGAGTCTGAAGCTAGAAATGAAACTAAGATGGTTGAAAAAATAAATTGTTTCTTAATAACAGTTTTTTAACAATATTTGAAAAATATTGTGTTGAAAACAACGTAGAATAAAAGTAAAACGAATGAACAAAAAATAATTTAGTTGTAACTAGTTAATGGTTGGTTTTAACAAAAACAAAACAAAACTCAGTTACCACAGTTGACATAGGAAATAGCGCCCCCTTCAGTTCCGGAAAGCAATGGCACCGTTTCCATATATGGTATGGTTGTGCCCTGTGCCCACTCTCCGCCCCATCCTACAAGCTGCACCCAAGACCATCTCCAATTCTGAGGCTGATCTGTAAATAGTTTTCAAATAAACAATACATATAGCAACTTGTGATCAATCCATATCAATTTCAGACTTAAAATAATGTACTGAGCTAAACCACGCCCGTTTCCGGGTTAGGCCCCACCCACTCCGAGTACAGATACAGATAATTTAGATGGTTGAACAGATACAGATACAGATAGTGGTGTACTCGCTCATCCCTATTAGAAACCAAAGCAAATAAGAACAAAATTATTTCTTTTTTTATTACTATTATTTAATTTTTTTATTTGTCTACTGAGTCTGTATTATAGAACTTCTCACTAAGGATACAAGTATAGAGAAGAAACGATGTGCTGGGTACAGACTTGTTTTTCAAACACTGCTGACCCTGAAACTGAACACGAGTCACTAAAAGCATCGTTATGTGGAGCTCCTGACCGACTGCAGAAGCAGCCAAAAGCATTTAAAATAAAAACAGGTTTGTTTTTTCATGGTTGTTATTTTGCGTTATATTAGGACTCCTTTCACTTGTTTAGAAGGAAACGGGTGTTTCCTGAATCAAGCGGGAGAAGTTATTCATCTCAAAGAAGATGACAGATTGAGCTTCATGTAGCTTGTTACAGACTAGTGTAGGATAAATCATCAGATAGACTTGGCAGAATTCTTTCTCTTTCAGGTTTTATTAGGATGTTTATTAAGATTTTCTGTGAATGTCCCTGATAATGTCATTGATTTGCTCCACAGTGTTTCTGTCTGATGAGTAGTTCCAGTTTGTATCAGTCAGCAGCTTCAACAGGAGCTGGTGTGGTTCAGAAACACAAGGAGGAGTGAGAGGAAGATGTCTTGAATTGGAACAAACTTTAAGTCAGACATGTTTTTATTTCCTCCCCCGTGTGTTTGATCCCCTCAGGCCTGAGAAGAACCACCGCTGAATGTTTTAATTCTTCTTTAGGAGTTGAATGTGAATGTCATTGAAAGTCCTTCATGAATTTGTCATTGATTTTTTTTTCCTATGAAAGCAGCTTTCCTCGGGCCATGTGCCAAAAAAGATGCAAGAAGTAGGTTCAAACTGAGGGAACAAAAATTAAAACGGGATTAGAATTTTTCTCTCCTTAATCCCACAGAACTGGAGCACCTCTGTAGAGATGTTTGTTATTCTGTTATCGGGGCACAAACGGGCTGTCGGGCTCTTTCTCCTGACAGCTTTAGTATCTTCAGTTATCCCTAGTGGTCGAGTAGCTCATCAAACCAACATCTGCTCTGTTATTTTATTAATATTAAAGCAGAACCAAAGAATCACGAAGCTCAAAGCAAACATAAGAGAGGGAGGAGTTTATTTAGAGCTGCTGATCGGTCACGTCTTTCTACCTTTGATGTTCGGTGTCCATCAGATCTCTGGAGCGTGGTGCCCCAGCCTGGAAGATACACACACACACACAGAAATACACACACATGCACACAAATACACACACACACAGAGAGATACACACACACACAGATACACACGCACACAGATATATATATATATATACACACAGAGATACACACACGCACACAGATATACACACATACACACACACAGATACACACACGCACACAGACATACACACATACACACACACAGATACACACACGCACACACACATACACACACACACATTAAGCAGATTTACTGAAGTTTGTTTTTCTGCCAGTAAAAAATCAGCAAAACCTAAAAATAAATCTTCATGACCAAATGTTAAACTCACCTCCTCCTGATTAAAATGGTCCAGTGTGATGATGAGACAGGTCCTCCTGTCCTGTGTGAGGAGGGTTTGTCAGGCAGCTTGTCTCCTGGGACGAGGCCAAGCACCACGGAGACATGGAGACACCCACACACACACACCTCTACACCTCACCCCCCTGTCAGCCAGCCTCGTTATCGTCAAACCCTTGGACACACACACTCACACAAGAGCGCTGCACATAAACTGTAAAGCAGTTTTATATGATGCCAATAAAGGGTGAAAAGCTTTGCAAAGAAAACCTGAAAAGCCTGATCAGGTTAATGGTGAGACGAAGCTCATTTGTTCTCGTCCTTCCTGGTTCAGTTTTCTCTACAAGTAACAACAAAAATAAAAGACCAACCAAAACAAAGAACCAAAAAACCAGAGAAAACTGAGCCAAAGTCAGTGATAACCCATGACAGTTTTATTTATTTTTATTTTATTTAACCTTTATTTAACCAGATGAGTCGATTGAGAACTCATTCTCATTTACAACGACGATCTGGCAAAGAGGCAGCAGCAACAGACACATAGTTAGCTTTACACAAACAGATAAGATAAAAGAAATTCAAGTTAAAAATAAGATAAAACAGCTAGACATAAAAACAAAGGACTGTTCTCATATATAATATGTACAAGCCATCAAAACAGACTCTAAGTACTCAGAAGCAGGCACATTCATCAGAAACTATTGAATGCAATGAATTATTGAAGGTAGATAATGGAACGTAGGTAGTGAGCTTTAGTGATTTTTGCAGTTCATTCCAGTCATTGGGAGCAGCAAACTGGAATGAGGAGCGGCCAAAGGAGGTGCGAGCTTTGGGAATAACCATAGAGATTAGGTTACTGGAACGTAAAATGCGCTGGTTGTTGGAAGTGATGAGTAATGAGCGAAGATGGTGTTCTACCGATGTTTGTTTTGTATATAAATTGATACCAATGTAACAACCTGCGGGAATGGAGTGATGGCCAGTTAACGAGTGAGTACAGATCACAATGATGAGTAGTGAAAGGGGCACCAGTGACGAAACAGATTGCTGAGTGATAAATGACATCGAGTTTATGAAGGTTTTGGAAGCAGTCCTATAAATGATTAGCCTAGTGAACTAGACCAATTCTTGCTTTGCAGAGTTTGGTCTAGGCACGCTTCATTGAAAACCTCGCAGCCCAAACCACTGCTGTGTCTATCCAATCACAACTCGCTATAGTTTTGGTTGGGCCAATCACAGCGCTCTATATCATGGGCCAATCACAGAGCGGGAGTAGCCGATGACGTCAGCGCTGCGGCCGCGAACGCCGCGAACCCAAGCAACATGGCGGCAACTCGGAAAACACGTTCGTTTGAAACGGCTTTGTCATCAACATTGGATTATTTAGACTCCAACGTGCGTAAGTCTGTCTGATATACTTAGCGGCTTCTTATTTTTATCAAACAAAGTAGTGCAATGTCCCAGTAGACCTGATATTCGCGTGTTTTTCATACAAAAACGACAGAAATCATTGAAGCTAGACGCTATTAAAGCCTCCCGCTTTTCCGGATTACGTCATGTTGTTCGTCACTCTGATTGGTCCTAGCGCTATCCAATTGCGTGCTGACATTTTGAAAGACAACCGTAGATCCCGCCTCACGACTGAGAGCCGTCAATGGTTCGTGGCCAGACTATATATTCACATATATAGGATGGCTTGCCAGGCTAATAAATGATGTCACCGTAATCTAAGATGGGAAGGATTGTCATTTTGACCAAGGTTTGCTTTGCAGAATGAGTAAAGGATGACCTGTTGCGGTATAGAAACCCAATCCTTGACTTGACTTTAGAGAGTAATGAATTAATGTGAATGTCAAATGAAAGTGTGCTGTCAAGCCAGATACCCAGATACTTATAGGAACTGACAAGTTGTAGTTCTGTACCATCCAGGGAAACAATACTAGTGTGGCAAGTTGATTGAACTTTGTTTTACTTGTGTTTAAATGAAGGTGAAGGTTGGAGAAGGCATGTTGAAGACAATTAAAGTTGTGCTGCAAGGAGGACAAAGAAGAACTGCATGCATATAAAATGGTGTCGTCCGCATATAAATGTATATGAGAACTGTCAACAGCATGAACAATGTTGTTGATATAGATTTTGAATAAGGTTGGGCCCAGTATTGACCCTTAAGGAACGCCCATAGTTAGAGGTAGAGGAGCAGATTGGTAACCCTATGTTCGGTCTAAGATATAACTTCTAAACCATGCCACGGATGCCTGAGAAAGTCCTATATGTTTGAGCCTGCTAAGTAAGATGTTATGTTCTACAGAGTCAAAGGCTTTAGCCAAGTCAACAAACACAGCCACACAATATTCCTTATTGTCAATGGCACATATGATGTCATTTAGCACTTTAAGTGTTGCAGAGACACATCCATGGCCAGTTCTGAAGCCGGACTGCATGGGGGTAATAATACTGCTGGATTCCAGATAGTGCGTTAGCTGTTTGTTGACTAACTTTTCAATGGCTTTAGAGAGGCAAGGCAAGATAGAGATAGGCCTATAACAGCTTAGGTCTGAATGATCTCCCTCTTTAAAAAGTGGAGTAACAGATGCAAATTTCCAGTCCTGTGGAATGGAAATAGATGGGTAATAGGTGCAGCAATAACATGTGCTGCAATTTTCAGAAAGAAAGGGTCAAGAGTATCCAGTCCGGCTGATTTATTTTGGATCTAACCTGAGTAACTCGTCAAGTACCTCATCTACCTGAAACAATTGAATGGAGAAACAGGAATTGGTTGCGGGGAGGGAATCATTGCATATAGCTGAGTCGAGGTCAGAGACAGGTGAAGCTGTAGCAAAGGCATGACCAGACTTGATAAAGTGATTTTTAAAGGAATTTACCATTTTAGTTTTATCTGAGACAACAATGCAGTTAGCAAAAGACTAGTACATCCAAAAGACAAGATATCATCAAAGCAAAAATGTGGTCATATATGAATTACCGTGTAAACTCTGCAATAAAACATACATAGGAGAAACAGGACACCAACTCAACACACGAAAAATAGAACATAAAAAGGACTGTGAGAAGGAAACAAGCCAAAGACACACAAGAGCAGCAAAATAAGAAGCAGAAAGCACAATAAAAAATCAGCCATAACAGACCACTGTACAAGAGAAAATCACATAATGGACAGGGATAACACACGGATCATAAACACAGAGCAACAAAAATTCAAAAGATGGATCGAAGAAGTGATTGAGATAAGGAGACGTGGACCCAGGACCACGAACAGGGACGAAGGAGTATACGCTCTCCACATGGTGATCAACGGAGAAGGTGCGGGCAGCAGAGGGCGATATCGTGCCACAGATAAACGGAAGTGACGCCAATGACATCCGGCGGTTCCTCTGGCGAAGGTGGCAATGAACGTCAAAACATGTCAGAAAAGGTAAAAACAAGCTCTATTTGCTCTGTGTATTATGAAGAACCACAAAAAAATGGGACCGCTGGGATGTTGACTCAGTTGTGGCTCAGGTGGGAACGAGTTGTCCTCCACCCACAAGCCACACGTCTCCATCTCCAGCTGACCACAGGCTGCAGTGTCTTTGTGTCAACCCTGATCTCCACGCTGATCCTGATGACAGGAGAGCAGCTTGTCACCCCTGTACAGAGATAGTGTAGCCTGTTGATCAGTGGAGAAATGTAAGCACACATTCAGCCAAACTAGAGAGTGAAAAAGTTTGTTTCAAACATTGCTGGAATGTTTGATCACAAATTATCTCACATGGAGCCTAAATAGTATACAAATATTACCTAGATACGTGTTTACTATTAACAAGAAAGGAAAACTGATTTAATCTCATGAAACATCAATAAAGCTGGAGCACGTTCAGGGCAGAAACCAGTCTACACCACAAGACAGGAAGCCTGGTTGCCATGGTAATGCAGTATTTCTCCAGAATTGCAGATATTGATTCGCAGAGGCGTAAACGGCCAAGCAGGAGTGAGAGGAAAGTGTGCGTGCGTGCGTGCGTGCGTGCGTGCGTGCGTGCGTGCGTGCGTGCGTGCGTGCGTGCGTGTGTGTGAAAAGCTCTGGCATAATAATAATAATAATAATAATAATAATAATAATAATAATAATAATAATAATAATAATAATAATAATAATAATGGATTGGGTTTATAAAGCTCTTTTCTAGGTACTCAAAGAACTTTTCTTTACTCACACACTGCCAGTAATGTAAGCTACTGCATAGCCACAGCTGCGTGTTTTAACATGTTTTAACTTGTTTTATGGCATGTTTTAAAGTGTTTTAACATGTTTTAAAGGCACACTTGGCAGTTTTGCTTGCTTTTAGCACCCCCTAGTGTCCATTAGTGAAAGCAAAAGTGAAACTTATCACCTCGCTGTGTGTCATACTTGCCAACCCTCCCGATTTTTACAGGAGACTCCCAAATTTCAGCGCCCCACCCGAAAATCTCCCGGAGCCACCATTCTCCCGAATTTCTCCCGATTTCCACCCGGACAACAATGCAATTTCTGCCTAAGCGCTGCTGCTGTCTGTGTTTCAGCGGCAGCACGCATGCTGCTCAGCAAACCATCTTCAGCAGCTTCAAGCACAAACGTAGCACTAACCATTCGTGGGTGGAAAGCTAACTTCACTCAGCTCTGCACTGTTCTGCTGCGGGAGCGTGCAGCTCTCAGCCGCTCATTGAGGAAGTAAATGACTAGAAGTAAGAGCGACGAGGCTACATTAAAATATATTCACGTTATTAACACATGATTTTGGGCAGATAAATGAAAGAATTGACGGTTTTTAACACGGTTAAGACGTTCTCTGCTGCCTGGTTCATAATAACAGATCACATTCCTGCTTTTTAAACCAACAACATAATAGTTTAGGCTCATCTAAAGGTTTATGAGCATCACTGTTGATACTCAAGAGCAGAACTAAGTTATTTAAACTCTGTGGGCTCATGAAACTCACAACACTGCAGGTCTGTGGAAAAACATTGCTGCATTTTAAAAGGTGGACTTGGCCAAAATATACATTTAAAGACACTCAGTTGGAAGTCTGATAACTCACATAGGCTAAAAAACAATTTTCTTGTATTTCTATTTAAATAATGTGTAGAATAGACTGTATGCTCCCTAAGAGTTCATTCTGTTAAGGAAAGAAAATCATAAAACTATTTTGTGAAAATCTACTGAATGATTCACTGATCAAAGGAGGTGAAACAATCGATATATATGCTATATGGGCCCCATTTACAACTTAGTGTAAACAGGGCATCAATAAATGATATACAGTATAGTGATTATCAATACGGTAAAAATATATATATACCAGTCTGGTGATTATTGCTGTACTGGAAAAAATCTGGGGCAGCTAAGATTGTGTCCCATCTCCTTCAGCCCTAATGTTTTATAATTATTATGTCAAATAAAAAATCCTTTTTTTTTTTAAACTTGTGAGGGTATATGTATATGGACATGGGCAAGGGGGCCCTCAAAGGAAAGGTTTTGGGAACCTCTGTTCTAAAATCAGGCAAGAAACATGCTGGAAGCAGACTGCAGCTCCACCATGTCAGCTCAACTCCATTCCACAGCTCCCTCCACCAGCAGGGACCAGACCAGCAACTCTGAACTTCTAGCCACAGAGGGCAGTGCTCTAAGTGGCATTTCATTAACCATGTAAAGGGTCATTGTAGCTGGCTCAAGAAAATTATTTAAAAATATGAAAAAGTTGCATAGTATCCCTTTAACATGTTTAACATGTTTTATGGCATGTTTTAACATGTTTTATTGTTTTATGGCATGTTTTAACGTGTTTCAACATGTTTTAAGAGATGTTTTAAGACATGTTTTAACATGTTTTATTGTTTAATTGGCATGTTTTAAGGCATGTTTTAACATGTGTTTTACCATATGTTGTAACGCGTGTTCATATCAGTTACAGCATAATGAGAGTTCTGAAGCTGTGCTGGAGCACCAAGAGCTGCTCGTAGGAAAACACCAGTTAAACTAAAGATCCTGCCTGAAAACACAACTCACATATGTTATTCCTTGTATGCTCGACAGTTTAATCAATAAGGTGTGCATGAAAAACTGTCGTCTAAAGCCCGACGGCAGCCTTCCAGTGTGTGATGCAATCACCAGACTAAGCCCAGAGCTGATTCCTTGCTGCAGATGACTGCAGGAAACGTTTCACTTCAAATGTAAAAGAGGCAGAAAAAACCCCGAAGGTGAGATGGCCTGGGCCATCATGTCTGATGTAGTCCGAGTCACGTTCTTCAAGGTGTCCCTGTGTCCTGTTTTTGTTTTCTATGATTTGATTTAGTGTTCTACTCTTCAGCTTTATTCACTCTGTGTGAATCTGAAACTTTAGCCTCTAATCAGCTTTAAACGATTCTGTTCAGATTTGAATGAAAACTGTTTGACTCTGATTTGTTTTACTGTTCCTGACAGGAAGGCAGTCAGTGTGTCAGCCACCAGTAATACTCCACTCTAATCTGATCTGAAGCTTCTATTGAAACAGGCGTGGTTTATCTTAAATTAAACTGCAGAAACAAAAATCCTTAACACCAGAAGTTGTTTTACTGTTTTTGTGGGTTTTGTTTCCTTTACGTTGAATTCAATAGAAATAAAACCCAAGGACTCCTTTTCTTCATCCAGCTGGGTTTTAGTTTCAGTTTGTGGTTTGTGGAGTTTTTCCTGCTACAGGAAGATTTTGTTGAGTTTTTTGTTCTTACTCTGATTTACTCGTATCTGTGCTCATACCTGAAGGTGTTTGCTTATGTGGGTGTGAGTGGTGGAAGGCCCAGACTGGACTCTAGTGGGACCCCGAGGTGTTTCTGGGTCAGCCTCTAGTCCACTCAGAGGTTTTTGTGTCATCGGTGGACGAGCTTCATGCTCCCACTGCTTCAGGACTCTGTAAGGTCCACCTGATAGAAATCTAAATGTACTGGTTTAACTGGTCCCCATCAGGGCCTCATCATTACTCCTTTCTGTGGGAACTGGTTCTGCTAACAAACAGGACCTTTTCCAGAACAGAACAGGATTCAGGATAGAACATCAGCTTAACCGACTTAGAAAAAGGAAATGAAAGTTGGAACAGGAACATTGAGGATCTGCCAGTCTTTCTGTCAGATTTACAACATTCTGGTTCATTTTCACTGAAAAGCATCAAAATGATGGGATTTTAAACATGAGGATTTATTTTGTTGCCTCAAACCTGATTTTTGTTTTTCATGCTAATATTTGGAAAATAGCAAGAAAAAATAAATCATTTCCCTTTATTACAATTAATTAATCCCTGCATGCATCATGTAACTGCACCTAATTATGTCTTTTAAGTTCCTTTTATCTCAGTTATACAATCTTTTAAAACTGGTTGAAATCTGTGTACAACTAAAACCTTTAATTAGTTTAATGTAGAAACAAACTGATCAGAATAAAGTTTAAATTTCTCAAAATGGTAAATGGCCTGTTTTTGATATAGCACCTTCTTGAGCAGGGGTTCCCAAATTGGGGCTCCCCACAATTTTGTCTTTGCTGAGTTTAGCAAGATTTTATTTGTAAAAATTACATTTATAAAATCTCAATAACACACCCTACAGTATAATCAGAACTCCATATAAAAGTTATAACTCTGCATATCTGTATGAAGTTAGTAAATGATCACATTTAATGTGTTTATGTGTGTAGGAGATGGGGGTCCTGGCTTGTCTTGGGCACGGGACAGGGGGTCCTCAAAGAAAAAAAATTGGGAACCCCTGTTCTAGAGTCCTAGAACCCCCCAAGGCGCTTTACAACACAATCAGTCATTCACACAGTTGTGGTGATGAGCTACATCGTAGCCACAGCTGCCCTGGGACACAACGACTGCTACAGACTGAGTGGGGGTTGAATGTGCAGCCTTCTGATTATGGGGCGGACACTTAACTCCTCTATCACCATCGCCCAAAAACACAAACATAATAAAACCCTCAAGAGTAAATGGATCTTTTTCTCCTGGCTCCCACCACACAAACCCTCTCACCTTGAGCTCCAGCAGTAAACAGCATTGTGTCTTCAAGGTCTCAGAGCTGTAATGTTTGATTTCACTTCGCTCGTGCATTCCTCATCAGCGCAGGCCGCCAAACTCCACGTAAACCTAAGATGCTGCACATTCATCTCAGCATGTTGGTGGTATTTAAGAAAAGGGAGGGCTGTCGGGTTGGTGAGCAGGCAGAGATGAGGCGAGCATCAAGACAGTCTGAAAAGCGTCTGGACGTGAGAGCCTGAATTCCTCCAGCGCTGTTAGAAAACTGTAATCCCGGTGGAAAGGTCAAAAGTCTCAGCAGGTTTTTATTTGTGTCTTTGTGCTGCTGCTTTAAGCCCAGAACACGCTTTGTACTCTGTTCAAAGAGCAACATGAGGGGTCTGTGAGGGGATTAGTCTGAATGATGACGGCAGAGGTGCTGGAGTGTGTGTGTGTGTGTGTGTGTGTGTGTGTGTGTGTGTGTGTGTGTGTGTGTGTGTGTGTGTGTGTGTGTGTGTGTGTGTGTGTGTGTGTGTGTGTGTGAGCCTGCTGCACGCACACACACACACACATACATAATAAAATCCCATTTCCATAAAAGTCCTTTTCTCAGGAACTAAGAGCAGAAAACTTAAAGTTCATTTTTAAGATAGAATTTTATCTTTTTCTTTGCCTAAAATAAAAACTTTGACGAGACTCACGTTGAGCCAGGATCTCCGATGACAAACTGAAAATATTTGCAAGAGGGTTTGTTTGTGAGCGTGTTTCAGGTTTTTCTATTTCCTCGTATCAGTTTATTCTCATCACACTGAAATGACTCAAACAAAAGTCATCACTGCAAGTGGCTTCTTCAGCTTTCTGACGTCTGAGATAGAAGGAACAAAACTGATTCAGTGAGGTTCCAAATAAAGTTTTGCTAATTCTTTTGCAAATTTTGCATCTCCAACTAGTTGCTAACAGCTGAGAAATTAGCCCTGTTTTTAGTTTTATTGTAAAACACTCAGGGCTGCACAGTGGTGTAGTGGTTAGCGCTGTTGCCTTGCAAGCGAGGAGGTCCTGGGTTCGCATCCCGGCCTGGGGTCTCTCTGCATGAAGTTTGCATGTTCACGTGTGGGTCCTCCCACGGTCCAAAAATATCACTGTCAGGTTGGCCTCTCCAAATTGTCCTTAGGTGTGTGTGCATGGTTGTTTGTCCTGCGTGTCTCTGTGTTGCCCTGCGATGGACTGGCAACCTGTCCAGAGTGTACCCTGCTTGCATGCCCACAGATTGCCGGAGATAGGCACCGACCTCCTGTGACCCTGCGTGGATAAGCGGGTATAGATAATGGATGATTCTTGGTACCAACTATAGGTGAGGAAATTATTGAGATAACCTAATTATTGAGCTTTTTAACCTTCTTATAATAAATTTTAAGTTCCTGCATCCTTTTTGCTGCCAGGCAACAGTGCCACCAACCGCTCCACCTTATTAGTGATAGAGAATATGTTTATTATTCTGATTAGTAATTAACTTTACAGGCAAATAAACGTTCATGCCATGGCAGTCATTTGAATAAATGATAAGTCAGAAACAGATTGTTTTCATTGTGAATAGAGAAAGACTCCATCCACAGGGTTTCACTAGAGGACATCTATCTTTCACAGCCTCATGAACTGGAGGGATAATAATGATAGCAACAATATCAACTAAAAACACACAGTAAGGGTTTAGTGCTGCTTGATTCAAATGAAAGCAATCCTGTAAAATGTAGATTTTCTCCAAATATAAAAGCATTATTGGTTTATTGAATTCGGATGTGTTCTACTGTTTAGCTGAGTTTGTTTCAGGCTTTATTCTCTGGTGTTTCACCTGGATAACAAACCTTTATGATGTCTGACTAACGTGAGTTACTTAGCTGTGTAAAGGAAAAAAGTCAGTTAGGTAAAAATCAAAGCTGCATGCAGACACGCCTACAGAAAATGTGGCACAGCCCATAATAAACACAGCAGCCCAGAGGTCTGCTGCTCGGGGACGAGGGCTGAATTGATGAGTCTCAATCACTTTCTCAAAAACACGACTAATCCTCCTCTCTCTGTCTCACACTCTTCTGGCCTCTTTCCCACTCTGCATTCAATGCAGCGAGAGGGAGGCATGCATGTGTGTGTGTGTGTGTGTGTGTGTGTGTGTGTGTGTGTGTGTGTGTGTGTGTGTGTGTGTGTGTGTGTGTGTGTGTGTGTGTGTGTGTGTGTGTGTGTGTGTGTGTAATTGCTGCCAGCCTCTCTCCTGCTTGGCCTGCATCCAGAGGGCTGCTTGGTGCGGTGCTGAAGTATCTCCTCTCGTTCCTGATTGAAGGAGAGTTTTGGGGTTGATTAAAAACTCCCTCATCTGTTTTCAACACACAAACACACACACACACACACACAACATCATCTCCAGTTTGATGCATCATTGATGCCACGTTGTTTCATTTTTGGTCAATACTCATTCAACATGTGAGAAATCAGCTGATTCCAGCCTACCTTCACTCCTCACAGCTGTCTTTCTCACCCTGAACACACACACACTCACACACACACACACTTCCTGTAACCCAGCCTGGTATCATCTGATCTGGGTGCTGCAGAAACTGATCGATGCTTGTATTGAAATATCCCAGGGTATTATGGGATGCCGTGTTCATGCGTGCATGGAAACATATCAATAGCTAAAGGCTCAGACACATCATCTTTGTCTGAAAATACAATTAAACAGCTTATTTTACACCAATGCACTTTGCACACAGGCCAACGCTCACAAACAAACAGATCCATGCTTAAAGAGATTAGAGAGCTGCAGACGTCTGCACCGGCTGTACGAGGATTAAGAGACTCCTGAGAAGAGTTGGTTGAAACTAAACAGAGGCAGAAATGGTGCATCCTGACTCTTCATGCGATCCTAACTCTAGTTTGTTTTTATTACTGGTTTTAGGTTTAGATTTAAACATTTTTGGATTTTGTTTCCTGGTTGGATCTCTTGTATGTCACCTTTTAGTTTTTAGGCTCTCATTAGTCATTCTTTTGTCTTCTGTGTGTTGAAAGTCTGAGCGGAGAAGAGGAAAGCTCTGACACCACAGGGTGTTGGGCTTTTTAGGAACCTGACCTGCATGAAGTCTCAGTAGAACTGGGCTGATTTAGGATAGCTGGGACATTATAAACATTCTACATAAGCTTCAGCTCCTTAAACAGAAAGAGACCCAGTCATTCCAAAACCCAGCACTCAAAATTCCCACACTGCATATGACCCTGAAGGTATGATGAGTCTATCCAATCAGAAGGCAGGTGGCGTTGTTGTCGTTTATTCTGGAACCAATCCAAATGCAGACCTAACTCTCCAGGTGCCTGAGCTCTGAGCCAATCAGCTTTGAGTATCTTGTCACATCAAGACAAGTTGTTCTCAGACACGTTCTTTGACATTTCTGCTTGGTTCCATCGGATCGAGGAGCTTATTTTTCTAACCCAACAGGAGTTGTTCTGTTATTTATTTATTTGTAATATTTCTGTGTGAATGAAAAAGCTGCTGAGTGAGTTCTAGCGGGGCAAAAGCCATAATAATGAGCTCGTTGCCACTTTTATCATCAGTTTTAGGGACACAGCATAAATCAGAACGTCACACTAAATAAACAAGTGGAGCAGAGATGTTCATGATCCTCCTGCTGTTAGAAAAGACTCTCTGGGTAATTACGCTCAGTGTTCAACTCAGATCAGAAAATCCTTCATAGGAGCACGAAATTCTCAAGAGTTAGTTTGTTTTCACTCATCAGAGCTTCTGTGATGAGGACATCCACGTAACAAACGTATCGTCTGATTTCCTCCTGCCTTCCTCCTGTCCTCATTATTTACCTATACTCTATTACCCCCCCACCCCTTCCTCCACCTTCCCCATGTCTTATGCCTTCCTGCCTTCTTGTATTGATTTTCATTTATAGGTTTTCATCCTTTTCACTCCCATTTCTCTGCACTGATGGCACCTTGCAGTTTGCCTCCTACTTCAGCTCTCCACCACTGAATACCTTCCACATCCTCACGCCGTTCTTTTGTTATAAAATCAGATACTTCGGGACTTTGTGATGCCGAGAGGCCAGGCTGCAGCAAAGAGCACGCGCGGCGGGTGAACATGTCTTGGTTGCTTTACACCATTCAAAAGCCATAAAGGTCACCCTGGTTTCTTATACATTAGTGAAAGGGAGCTGGTATGGATCCAAAAAGCTTTCAGCAGCGAGAACCACGATGCCAGTGATCAAAAGGTTTATTAAAGCGTGTATGCAAGGCAGCATTCAGATTCAATGTTGATGTTGGATTCATCTAAAAAAGATGTGCTGCTGGGAGTTTTTGTTAAAATAGTTGTTTTAATCAAATTTGATCTGATTTAGCCTGAAGCAGATCTTTTATTTCTAAACTGTTTTATTCAAGGCTCTGTTTAAACGACCGGAACAAATAAAACATGTTGGTGAGTCAAAGCTCAGGAGGAGGGTGTGTGTGTGTGTGTGTGTGTGTGTGTGTGTGTGTGTGTGTGTGTGTGTGTGTGTGTGTGTGTGTGTGTGTGTGTGTGTGTGTGTGTGTGTGTGTGTGTGTGTGTGTGTGTGTGTGTGTGTGTTTATTTGTCTTTGTCTGCACTGTGATTGTGATGGTGTGCTTGGAGACATTGTTAGCCCCAACAGAGGATTGCTGCCGTGTGTTTCAGCTCAAGGTCTCAGCCTCCGTCTCCGACTGTGGTCTCAGCTCCTTCCAGCTGCTCCTGAAAGCTCCACTCTGCCTGAATGAGCTGCTAACCTTGGCACCAAATCAATATCAGCCAAACTCTTTGAAGAATCACAGATGGAACTGGCCTCACCGCTCTGTGCTCTTGGTGCTGTGTAATCAGTGTGTGTGTGTGTGTGTGTGTGTGTGTGTGTGTGTGTGTGTGTGTGTGTGTGTGTGTGTGTGTGTGTGTGTGTGTGTGTGTGTGTGTGTGTGTGTGTGTGTGTGTGTGTGTGCGTGCGTGTGTGTGTGTGTGTGTGCGTGCGTGTGTGTTCAGTAATAATAGTGAACATTCAGATGACAGCAGGAGTTCCTGGTCACACACATTACCGTC
>SSNS01000217.1:634326-676826 GCA_006937985.1 Aphyosemion australe
GTGTTCCTGCTGCTGAGGCTACTGGGGGCATTACGGTCAACCTTTGACCAGGGGAAAATTGACTCTTCACCAGGCCTTGTGGGGTCTTTCACCCTTGACCTCTGAGGTCATCCAGTCAAAGCCAGCCAATCACAATAGTCTCTGAGTCCCTATCTGACCCTCTGCTCTAAGAGAAAGAGGTTGGTGTTAGTGGGGGGATAGCTGAGGATAAAAGCACACCTCCCTGCTGTGATGGAGCATATGCTGTAGCGTCTGCTTATCACGGCAGGTCTGTTGGGTCTCAGCTTGGGTACGTGAGCCTACTCAAGCCTGGCATTAGACCAACAAGGGCTCCTGAGAACGTTCCTATCTGAGAGGCTCAGGACCAAAGACTCCTGTCTGAACACACGTTCCACCTCTAAGGCTCTTGATGGTGTCGTTAAGTCTCAGCAAATAGAGTTTCCTGGAAAGTGGTGGAGAACCCTTACGGTCATGACCATTGGTGTAATCTAATGACCACTCTCTCAGAGCGAGGGGGAGGAGGCAACCAGGACTACTGGAGTAGTGGACATGAAGGGGGGGTCAGGAAGGACAGAAATAGTGTTTGGAGTAAAGGTGGGGGTTGGACTGACCACCTGGTGTTGACCTCCACTCAATCAAATCAGATCAGCGGCTCTCAGTCAAAGGCATTGTCTTGTCATATTCCACCAAAAATCGGCTCCGATTCAGTCTGGACTTCACAAACGGAACGTTTCATGGATTATTTACCGCAGATGGTTTGCGGTTGCCATTAGCTTTGCCTCTCTGAATCATGCTTGAGTGTGTGCAGATTGAATAAAGCTCTGTGGGAATTTTGTGTTCAGAAAAATGCCAAGAGTGAAAACCAGACGGCACATGGAATATGACTGTGTCTGAGTTGTTTACCTACCTGATCACTTCCACAGAGAGTAAAGGGAGCTGCATGCCTGTGTGGCTAACCCGCGGACCTCATCTTTTTATAGGCTTCAAGTGTAAAAGCTTTGTCACAGCGATGTGTGTGTGTGCGTTTGTGCGTGTGTGTGCGTGTGCGTTTGTGCGTGTGTGTGTGTGCGTTTGTGCGTGTGTGTGTGTGAGCGTTTGTGCGCGTGTGTGTGTGTGCATTTGTGCGTGTGTGTGTGACAGAGACTAATTTCATTAGTGGTCTAGTGCTACGGAGATGAGCAGCGATTGACAGAGCTGTAGCTGTAATGAATTGGCTCTGGCAGCATCACTCAGCCTATAAATTCTCTTTCTCTGCTCTCTTAGCAACGCTTTCATCCCCGTCCCTCTCACACACACCCTTGTTAGGGTCTCGCTTGCTAATCACAGCTCTTCATTACAGCCATGTTGGTTCAACTAGGCTGTTTCATTACTGCGGCTGCGCCTACAGAACACCACGCTACCTGCATTAGCTCATTTACTCTCGCTACATGTGACTGTAAACAAATGATCAGGAAGCCTGGAGTCTCACTTTTGTTTTTCACGTGTTTGAAGGAATTTTTTTTATTATTCCTTTTATTTCATTCAATTTAAAAAAATACAACTACAAAACAATATACATATAAACACAGTACAACTTGAATGAAAGGGAGCAGATGGAAGAAAAAATCTTATAATTTCTGCCCCTTTTTTTAAACTAAATAACAAACATATCTTTATGCATTCCCTCACAGTTCGTTCAGTCACATATGTTAATTATATCCACCTAAACACTTTTAGAGTTCTTGATCCTTTCCCTTCTCTGTCCAGGCAATTCCATAATTTCACACCATTCACCGAGATACTCATTTCCTCCATTCTTGTCCTAAATCTGGGCTTTTTGAAGATTTCAATTCCCTTCAACGAATAATTACTTTCCCTTTTTCCAAATAATTGCTGAATGTTTTTTGGCAATGTACCTATATTAGCTTTATACATTATATGCAATATTCTCCAGTCGACCGAATCATGAAATTTTATTACCTTATATTTTATAAATAATGGGTTAGATGGAACTCTACTGTGATTATTGCTAATAATTCTTATGGCTCTTTTCTGCAAAATAAACAATGGTTGTGTATAAGTTCTATATGCAGTTCCCCAGATTTCTACACAATAAATTAAGTATGGCAGAATTAGTGCATTGTATAATGATAACAACCCATCGCTATTCAGTAAAATCTTCACACTATGTAATACTGCAATGGCTTTGGCCACTTTACCTTTTATATAACCTATATGTGATTTCCAGGTTAGAGCTTCATCAATCATTACTCCTAAAATTGTTCTCACAGAAAACATTAAAACTGAAACCTCTTACATCCTAAACCAGTAAATCAGCCTCACTTTTGTTCCTTCAGCTCATTTACATTTAACTGAAAAAGAACTTCCAAACTAAAACAAATCCGAAAATGATGATTAGATGTGGATGTTTCGAGAGAAACTTAAATGCATTATTAATACCTTAATATTAATCATTTAAATTTAGTATTATCTATTAGATATTACTCCTTCACTTTGTCACTACAGACAGATCCAAACAGCACTTGGTTTCCATCTTTGAACCAAAATTAATCTGATGTTTTGCATATTTTAAAAACGCTTTCTCAGCCATCTTTTGGCTTTGCTCCACAAACCCCAACAATCAAATTCAACATCATTTTAGTGATGAGGTTTGTTACAACTGCCTTTATTTACAAGTTCATCACAGTTCAACGAGATTACATAAATAAAGGCAGTTATAATAATACATTATTATTATTAGTATTATTATTATTATTATTATTATTATTGTTATTATTATTATTTTTATTATTATTAATAGTATTTGTTGTTGTTGATGTTATCATTGTTGTTGTTTTTATTGTTATTGTTGTTTTTAGTGTTGTTGTTACTGTTGTTATTTGTGTTGTTATTTTTGTTGTTCTTGTGTTTTAATTGTTTTTGTTTTTATTGTTGTTATTGTTATTATTTTTGTTGTTTTTTATGGTTGTTTTTATTTTGTTCTAATTGTTGTTATTTTTGTTGTTGTTACTGTTCTTGTGTTTTAATTGTTGGTTTAATTGTTGTTATTTTTATTGTTGTTATTTTTGTTGTTTTTATGGTTGTTGTTTTTATTATTATTGTTGTTTCTGTTGTGTTTTTATTGTTGTTGATTTACTACTCATTGAGTGAAAGACTAAACTTGTAAAAGCTGGAGTTGTTTTTTCCTCTTTTGCACTTAAATCAAACTAAATAAACCAAGATGATAAACAAATATTTACTGTTGTGCAACACAACAAAGTGCAATATCACTGAAATATCAAACCCAGGATCTGAGCTGATTGCCAAATTTCTCTTTTGTCTGACGAGTGTTTTGACACACGTGTGAAAGATTCCAGCCAACATCACTGACCTTTACTGGAGAAGCTTCTGCTCTTGTAGAGGTGGAACCCTACTGGTTGCTGCAGCGCCATCCGACCCAGTGTTAAAGGAAACCATGGTGGGGGGGGCACTCTGAAAGGGCACACACTGTTGATAAAGGAGGAGGAGAGGTCTTGAGGACCCCCACTAGCATATTGAAGATGAACACACCTGAGTCTGCGGGGCCTTTTTCTGAGAATCTTGAGTCGTTGCCCTTGATGTACTTTGTGCATGGACTCTGCTTATGATCCCATGTGCAGATTATCCAGTAAGAACTTCACTCCTCCAGGTGAGAAAGTAAGTGAACCAGTTACACAGTCAATCATTTCTATTTATATTTGGAACATGCAAGTTATAGATTTACCTGTTTACCTCAAGTTCTTCCCTGATAAATTGATGAACTAAAAAAGATAAAGCTACCAAGGTATTAATCCAGACTACATTCATGTTATATCTGACGGCTTCATTAGAAAACTATTTTGTTGTATTTGTTCTCCCTTTCTTCTCCTGTCAGGACTCCCTGTTGTACTCTCCCTCTGTTACTTCCTGATGTTAGCCTTTCTTCTGATCTTGTCATTTGCTCTTTTATAAGGATGCTGAATCTGTAGGTCAGGTCTGCGGACCGGTTCCCTCCCCCCTTTAGAGCCGAGGCTTTCATGTTCCCAGCAGCAACCTCAAACCTTTTCTGGACACCAGCAGTCAGCTTCTAAATCCATACATCACACACACACACACACACACCCAGAGGAACGCACGTAAAGGGAAACAGTGGAGTCACACACACACACAAAACATCTATCACAGACAGTATTTCTCTGCTATCATATGCGTTTAACGTGTAAACATTATAATACATTAATTAAACACAGCTAGACACCAACTAGGGGTGGACGGACGGACGGATGGACATCATTAATGCTATAATCACACCGACTATTATGGGTCAGAGTGGATCTTCACATCATCACCACTTCCGAGCTGCTGGTCATGATGACCATTTGAAGATTTAAAATTGTAAAAACAAAATGTTATTCTTCAGTTGGAATCACCATAAATACGACACTTTTTCTGCATGGCTGGGGAACGTGGGACATATGATGTATTGCAAACAAGCTGGCTGAACTCCTTTAATGGGTTCTTGTTGCTGCACATTTGCTCTGAGGCCGTCTGTGATTCAGGAAATGTCTTTACATATTCTAAAAGTTTATGTTAAAACAGCCAAAAAGAAGTCAGATTTTACTTTTGCATACAAAGTCTGAATTCACAACAACAAAAAGAAGGTGGCTGCTGTCAGACTAGGTTTCATGTGCTACATTTCTGTTGGGGTAAAGAATCAGAAGGAGCTACATCTGTGTACTAAATGTTTTTTGATCATCAATAAAAGTATTTTTTTAAGTGATATTGAAAACACATCTCTGTAAACATTAGCATCACTTAGGACCAGTCAGTGTCTGTCTTTGAGCCATCTGTTGTCACACAACCCCTTTCCAGGAGAAGAAAAACACTGAGATTCCAGGAAGTGAGAACAGTGGGGGAGAGTGACGACTCCTCGTTCCACCTAGTGCACTAATTGTGTCTTTAAGTCCACTTTACAGTGGTGCAACGAGGAGTCTCCAAGCTGATGGTCTTCCGAACAGGTCCATATATGAAGTACCTTGTTAAGCAGAGGTGGTCGATAGGGTTGACAGTGTTTGTGTGTCCTCATTAGCTGCAGGATGTCCCTCAGTTGGAGAAGGAGGTAAGGGGGCCGTCATCGATGAAGGTGTGTGTGTGTGTGTGTGTGTGTGTGTGTGTGTGTGTGTGTGTGTGTGTGTGTGTGTGTGTGTGTGTGTGTGTGTGTGTGTGTGTGTGTGTGTGTGTGTGTGTGTGTGTGTGTGTGTGTGTGTGTGTGTGAACCATCACAATGATCGATCCAGTTCATAATCTCCCATGACCCCCTAGGCAGCATGAATTACACCGGTGGGCAGAGTGCTCTATGTGTGCATGTGTTTGTGAGGCTGGGGGGGGGGGGGAGTCTCTATAATTACAGCAGATGGAGATATTATCAGAGGGACCTGCAAACTGAGGGAGCTGAGTGAGGGCAAGTGGATTATCTCCAGAGAGAGAAGATGAGTAAGGAAGGCAGAGGAGTGGAGTCACATCGCAAACTCCTCCCAGAAGCAGTGAATGGGGCGTGGCTTAAAGGAAATTTTATCCAGCATCTTTTCTTCTCCCAGAGCGAGGTCAGGCCCCCGCTGTAGAAGACTCTGCTTGTGTTTTTGCATGATGGTGAACAAAATGACCCCTTAAATCCCATCAGAATATTTACATGTACAGTTGTGGCCAAAAGTTTTGAGAATGACACAAATATGGAAAATTGGAAAAGTTGTTGCTTAAATTTTTATAATAGCAATTTGCATATACTCCAGAATGCTGTGTGATCAGTGATCAGATGAATTGCATAGTCCTTCTTTGCCATGGAAATGAACTTAATCCCCAAAAAACGTTCCACTGCATTTTATTGCTGTCATTAAAGGACTTGCTGATATCAATTCAGTAATCGTCTTGTTAACTCAGGTGAGAATGTTGAAAGGAGGGTGATGCTTGAAATCATTGTTCTTCCATTGTTAACCATGGTGACCTGCAAAGAAACGCATGCAGCCATCATTGCGTTGCATAAAAATGGCTTTACAGGCAAGGATATTGTAGCTACTAAGATTGCACCTAAATCAACAATTTATAGGATCATCAAGAACTTCAAAGAAAGAGGTTTAATTCTTGTTAAGAAGGCTTCAGGGCGTCCAAGAAAGCGCCAGGATCGTCTCCTAACGAGGATTCAGCTGCGGGATCGGAGTGCCACCAGCGCAGAGCTTGCTCAGGAATGGCAGCAGGCAGGTGTGAGCGCATCTGCACGCACAGTGAGGCGAAGACTTTTGGAAGATGGCCTGGTGTCAAGAAGGGCAGCAAAGAAGCCACTACTCTCCAAAAAAAACATCAGGGACAGATTGATCTTCTGCAAAAAGTATGGCGAATGGACTGCTGAGAACTGGGGCAAAGTCATATTCTCCGATGAAGCCCCTTTCCGATTGTTTGGGGCATCTGGAAAAAGGCTTGTCCGGAGAAGAAAAAGTGAGCGCTACCATCAGTCCCATGTCATGCTAACAGTAAAGCATCCTGAGACCATTCATGTGTGGGGTTGCTTCTCATCCAAGGGAGTGGGTTCACTCACAATTTTGCCCAAAAACACAGCCATGAATAAAGAATGGTACCAAAACACCCTCCGACAGCAACTTCTTCCAACAATCCAACAACAGTTTGGTGAAGAACAATGCATTTTCCAGCATGATGGAGCACCGTGCCATAAGGCAAAAGTGACAACTCAGTGGCTCGGGGACCAAAACGTTGAAATTTTGGGTCCATGGCCTGGAAACTCCCCAGATCTTAATCCCATTGAGAATTTGTGGTTAATCCTCAAAAGGCGGGTGGACAAACAAAAACCCACTAATTCTGACAAACTCCAAGAAGTGATAATGGAAGAATGGGTTGCTATTAGGGATGGGACGAAATATCGTTTGGCGAAATCTCGCGATACAAAACGTGACAAAATGCATCGAAAATGGATCGCGAAAATAAAGACTAGATGGCACTGCTGCATGATTTGTGTATGGCAGGCATACAGTCTAAAGCCTTTTTTATAAAATAATTTGCCAATTTGCCACAACGCCTATGAGGCATCTGGGAGCCTAAGGTCGTTTATAAGAGCTCAGACCATGGCGGTAATGTTGCGCAATCATGTCCGTTTTATAAAAGATTACGCGATGGCGGCATAAAAGAGGTATGGGGGCGGTCTCTGAGCTGTCACGGACTTCCGTTTATCTTGGACATAACTTGCTTTTTATTGCGATCAAAGCCGTGCTCATTGAGTTTTTTTTCCACATTTCACTACAGGTGTGTGTCCTCCACCATCACTGTGAACTGTCAGATGATATGAGCTGCAGATCTAACGGAGAGAAGCTCCCGGAGCTCCGCGTCGCTCCAGTTTATCATCTCAGCTGATTCGAAAACTAAACTTGTGGCCGTGTTTACTTTCATTTTCATTTTATAGTTCCCGGCTGGAGCTCGGCATTAATTCATCACGTGGTCATGACACCTCCCTCTGTTAAGTTAATGTGCGTTTATAAGACCGGCGAAGCCGCAATATTACAGCAATATTACTATCAAGCGTGGCGGCACGAATGCCGCAAAATTCTGTAATATTACGCTGATTTGCCGGCATGGTGTGTCTTATAAAAAGGGCTTATGGTGGCAGGCTGACAGCACTATCTGCTGATTAAGCAGGTAAAACTAAATGAAAAAAAAAAAAATCCGGGGAACGGTGCAGTGCGTCGTGACGTCGTCACGTCAAGTCACAGCGCCTGTTGCAACAACAACACTGCAGGCAGGAGACATTGTTTCTGCTCAAAGATCACTGATTACACCAGAACATGTTGATATGTTAGCTTTTTTGAAGAAGAACCAGTCCTGAGATAACTTAACCTAGGGTTAGTTAAAGTCCCAAGTCATCATCACACACTGGTGAAATTACATCTCCGCATTTGACCCATCCCCATGGTGGGGAGCAGTGAGCTGCAGCTGTGGCCGCGCTCGGGAACTATTTGGTGGTTTAACCCCCCAATCCAACCCGTTTCAGACGAGTATCCGGTACGGATAATGCATTTTTGACAAGTACGAATATTAAACGAGTAAAATTCATGATTATCTGTGTTCGGGTGGAAGGAGAATCCTCATTGGGTAACTGACTGTCTTTACGCTCTGTGATTGGCCAGTCACACAGAGCGCCCGCCCCTCCCTACAGACAAAACCATCTCTGCCGCGCCAGGAGGCAGCTGTGCTGCTCCGCTCACACACGACAATGACTGAGGCCTCTGTGCTGCTTGTAGCTCTCTCTCGTCACGTTGCTTCAGTAATCTGTTCTCCCTTCTTCAGCTCGCCTCTTTTTCAGTTTGTGTAACATTTAAAGTTACTTGTTACTTGCATTTGACAAGAGAGCTGAAAACGGCTCGTATCGCGTTGGTCTCTCTCTCTCGAAATACGGCACAGGACTATTTGGTCAGTAGAAAAACCTCTCTCTCTCTCCCTCTCTCACACAGACACGCGCACACACACACACACCTTAATCAACATTGTTTAACTTTGTGTGGGGAAAAAATGCCAAGAACTTTAGAAAAAAGTTTGATCATAAAATTAAAAAAAATTAAATTGAAAAGTTGTGTCTTATTCTAGTAGTTCATATACTGCATGAGTTCAGGTTTATTCATTCATGCACTTTACCATTCATGTTCTGAGTTTATTGAAAAATATATTCTGTAATAGTTCCTTTACTATTGTGATCAAAAACATTGAATCTCAATTCTGAGGCTGATCTGTAAATATTTTTCAAATAAACAATACATATAGTAACTTGTGATGAATCCATATCAATTTCAGACTTAAAATAATGTACTGAGCTAAACCACGCTCATTTTCAGGGTTAGGCCCCACCCACTCACATGGTTGAACAGATACAGATAGTGGTGTACTCGCTCATCCCTATCGGTGGTTGTTTGTCACCAGTAAAATTTGGAAGTGGAGCTAAATAACAGTGGAATTTGAACATTTTTACACCTCAAAGGGTAAAGAGAGGCTGAGCAGATTTACTAAACTAAACTGGGAAAAGCAAAACAAAACACTAAATGAAGTCAGTTCATTCATTCAGTGACAACTCAAAACTCATTCAGCATCTGTTCAAGATGCTCAACTGGAATGCCAAAAGCACATGCAGGGTTCTGGCCTCACTACATAAAATAGTAAAGCAAACATTAAAGTTAGTTTTGTTTCTGTAAACTGTGTCTAAATACATTATTATTATGTTATTATTATTATTATTATTATTATTATTATTATTATTATTATTATTATTATTATTATTATTATTATTATTATTATTAATATTATATCCCCCATGTCCTATTCCTGCTGATGTCATAAACCAGGGCCTAAAAAGATAGAAATGAAACTATAGATGCATGATGAACAGAGTCGTTCATCAAATAATCATTTAAATAATTTTTCAGCATTACGCTCATCCAACTTACAAAAAAATCAAACAATAGATGAGTTTTGTGTGCGTGCGTGCGTGCGTGCGTGCGTGCGTGCGTGCGTGCGTGCGTGCGTGCGTGCGTGCGTGCGTGCGTGTGTTTTAGGCTCATGCTGTTGCATCACCTTTTCTTGGTGATGCACAAATGCAAATCTGAACGTGACAATCGGCACCAATCAGGAAGTGGTGGGTGCACTAGACCAGGGACATCCTCAGGTGTAGGATTACACTGACTGAAGATTATTATTGATTTGCTCACCGAGCTGTCCGTCTCTGCTCAGCTATCGGCTGCAGGCTGACTGACAGGACGAGGGCTGGGTGGCCCGCAGCCAAGCAGCAGGAACATCTCTGCAGGACGGGCTGGAAGATGGAAGGAGATTGAGAAGAGGATAACTGAGAGATAAAGATAAGTGATGATTGTTTCAGCCTGTGCAAAAGGACGGAGAAAGTGGAAAAGAAATGCAAAAAATGGAACTGAACATTCTTTTTGCTTTCATGAATAATTATATTTTCATTTCTATAATTAATCTCTTTCTTATGCTGTGTTTAACCCGATATCAGTTCCTCCCTTCATCTCTCATTAACTCTTATTGCAAGTTGACATAAAACGTGCCGTAACTCATGATGCACTAGTACAGCAAAGTTCCTATGAAGCTAATTTGAAGCCTTGAATAACAAATGTTCAGCACAAACTGGTCATACGCTTATAAAGAAAAGATCTAAATGGTCAGATGATGAAAAAGCAACTAATCAGGAAAAGAAACAATCTGATTACTTAAAACTGGCCTGGGCATCCCATGATGTTCACATAAACCTTTGCACTGTAGCATTTGCACATGAGAGCTAAACTATGCAGAATTCTATTCTGACATGAAAACTTCAGAATGTAAAAACCCTGGTTTGTTTATTAAATCTAATATGAAATGACTGCTTTTGGAACATGCTCCACCTTTAACATGTAACAGGTGTCAGGTAGTGGTTATAATAGTAGTAATAATTCAAGTCGCACTGATAGGAATATTTACGGCTTTGTGCCCATTTTCTAATTGTTGGAGGCTTAAAGCAAAAATCATGGATTATCTTAGTTCCGACTGTATAATCAGAAACAAGTGCAGCACCCAGCTACAGCACGAAGATGCTGCCCACTCAGACACGGAGGGATTGTTGGTGCCAGACAGCGTGATTGGTCCATCTCAGAGCTCAGACACCATAACTGAATTTTCATGCACTAAACTGTCTAGTTTTGTTAAATAGAACGTAGCTGCTTCAGTTTGTGGCCTTTTTATTGTTTACATTTGTGCACATTAGACAACCTGCATGCATTTACATCTGTAAGTTGAAGCTGATGTGTTTTTGCTGAACAGAGAGTGCAAACGTCAAACAGAAAGAGCAGGATGTCCTAAAAAGGAACGACATGACTGGTATCTGCAGACTAAATTCAGTTTGTTTGATAAAATCATCCTCCATGCAGAAGCACTTTAATCAGCCAGAGCTGAACAAACAGCTGATGGAGGTAAACATTTCAATAAGCTGTATTCAAACATTCCTTTTTGATTTAACTGATGATATGGTGATAGGTGGATAGGTGAGGGATCAGACAAAGTGCAGCCCAAAGGCCCCTTATGATGATAAATACCAATGGAAACAGTGTTCCCTTGCCCAGACGCGGGTCACATGGGGCACCACTCTGGAGCCAGGCCTGGAATTGGGGCACGTTGGTGAGCGCCTGGTGGTCGGTCTTTCACCCATGGAGCCTGGCCGGGCACAGCTCAAAGAGGAGATGTGGGTCCCCCTTCTTATGGGCTCACCACACATAGGAGGGGCCAAAGGGGTTGGGTGAAGTACGAGATGGGCATTAGCCAAGGGGAGGAACTTGGTGGTCTGATCCTCAGCTACAGAGGCTAGCTCTCGGCGCGTTGAATGTCACCTCTGGGAAAAGAGCCTGAGTTGATTTGTAAGGTTTCACCTTGAAGCATGGCTTTGGCTGTGGAACCAGTTACCTCGAGAGGGGTTGGACACTCTTCCACTCTGAAGTTACCCCCACTGAGAGGCGCTGAGCAGGGGTGGGCATACTTGTTGCCCCCATATTGGTGCCTGTACGTTGGGGTTTGCCCTGGTGAACGAGAGGGTAGTCTCCCTCTGCCTTCATGTGGGGGGACAGGTCCTGACTGTTGTTTGTCCTTATGCACCAAACTGCAAGCTGCAGGTCAGACTACCCACCCTTTTTGGAGTCCATTGAGGGGGTCCTGGAGAGCACTCCAGCTTTCACTGGAGTGGTTTGCAGTCGAGTGTGAAGCAACTGGGATGAGAATCAGGTCCTCTAAATCTGAGACCATGGTCTTGAGGCAGAAAAGGGTAGAATGCCTTCTCTAGGGCAGGGACAAGTATCTCAGGGTTCACGAGTGAGGGTTAGGGAGATTGATAGGCGGATTGGTGCTGCGTCTGCAGTGATGCGGTTGTTGTACCGGTCTGTCTTGGTAAAGAGAGAGCTGAGCCGGAAGGTGAAGCTCTCAATTTACCGGTCGATTTACGTTCCTACCCTCACCTATGGTCATAAGCTTTGGGTAGTGACCAAAAGAACAAAATCGCAGATACAAGCGGCCGAAATTAGTTTTCTCTGCAGGGTGTCTGGGCTCTCCCTTAGAGGTAAGGTGAGAAACTCTATCATCCGAGAGGGGCTCGGAGTAGATCCGCTGCTCCTCCACATTTGAGGTGGCTCGGGCATCTGGTTAGGATGCCTCCTGGACGCCTCCCTGGTGAGATTTTCCAGGCATGTCCAACCGGGAAGAGAACTAAAGGAAGACAGGACACGCTGGATGGACTATGTCTCTTGTCTGGCCAGGGAACGCCTTGGGATTCCCCTTGAGGAGCTGGCTCAAGTGACTGGGGAGAGGGAAGTATAAAATAAACTGATCCATTTCCTCTGAGTGCGGACACAAGCAGAAACACTCTGACATCAGACTTAATGAAGCCTGATGATTCATGTTTTTATTTGAAGACCATAAAACAATAAAGTAGGAATGCTCCTGCTGCAGAACAAGCAGGAGGCCAGTAAATGACAGCATTGATTTCAGTTCACAATTATCTCTTTGGGTGTAAAATTATTCACATTTATCTGACAGACACAGTAAAACAGGCTTTTAATATAACATTGACATTTGCATTATACTAATGACTTTTGATGTGTGCCTGCTTTTCTATTTAATAGAGTTAAAACCTTTGGATGTGATTTTGCGAAAATCGTTAAAATTTAGGTTTTCCAAAGAGCAGCAATGGTCAAAATAAACCATTTAAACCATTCCTTTGTTCATCATGTAAGTAAATAGTCCAGCGTGCTGTATTCAACCTCCCAGCAGTCCTTCTGCCTGGCCTCCAGCGCTGCTGGAACATTGTTGTTTGTGAGTTTTCAGTTTCAGTTTCCTGTCTGAGTCTGCATTTGAGTCTAGTTAGGGCTCCTTCTGACATCAACAGGGTGGACTCTAACAGTTATTTCAGCAGGCCTCTGGTGCTTGTAGGCCTCAGAGTAAGTCAGGTAGAAACTCACTCCACTATTTCTTTGTAAGAAATTCTACCAAAGATTCCCACTTAAGCAAAGGCTGCAGCAGTCTGTTGGGAACAGCTGTCACAGTTAGTTGCAACACAAATATGAAGAAATCAGATTTTGATTGTGACTTCAGTCCCAATCTGCATGAAGCGAGGTGGAGTTTACTGATCACTGACTCTTGTGCTAACAGCCAGTGAGTAAAAGAAATGGTGAGACACAGGAAACTGCTCCAAAAGACAACAGGAAGTAGCAGAAATATCCCAACAATGATGACATCTACTTTTTCTGGTTTTTTTTTGTTTGTTTTTTGTTTGTTTGTTTTATGAGCCGCAAGCCAGCAATGCTTGTTTTTTTCTTCTACTAGTGATTTGGTGCATTACCAACACCAGTCAGCAGGTGTGTTTGCTAACAGCAGCTGGTTTAAGAAATCATGTTGTGATCTTTACATGATTCAGCTCCAGCTCTTCCTAACATCACCAAATCACTGACTGGCTACTAAAACCCTGTATGTGAGCTCAAGATCTGTCAGACTGATGGCGTTTTAGCTAACTGTTACATGTGACAGCCAAACTGAATCAAACATTAATTATCATCATGAATTTTTTTTCTATAGCACCTCCCACCAGCCCAAGGTGCTGTACACGAACACAGAAGGAACAGTTGATCAGTTGAATTTCCAGTGTCATTAAATTATGTCCCAGACAAACACTCAGACTAAAACCTGTGTATATGAGCAGCTCATCAGCTCATTTTAATTAAACTCAATAAACCAAAGAAAGATTTGGCAAAAAAAAATCATCACCAATGTTTTTTTGTTGATTTTTTAGTTTGTTCTGTCAGAACAGTTTAATTAAAGATGGAGTCAATGCAAACACACACACACACACACACACTTACAAACACACACACACAAACACATGCACGCACACACATACACACACGCAAACACACACACACACAATGTGCACACACACGTGCACACACGCATACACATAAACACACACAAACATGTACACACACACAAACACACACACGCATCCACATAAACACACACACATACAAACACACACACACACAATGTGCACACACACGTGCACACACATACACACACGCATACACATAAACACACACAAACATGTACACACACACAAACACACACACACGCATCCACATAAACACACATACGCATACACAAACACACACACATCACTACTCGACACACGCAGACACATGCCCCCCCCCCCAATCCACACACACACACACACACACACACACCACCCCTGGCCCCATCTCACTTTGCCCCCTTCAGCCTGTCACTTCCCCAGCATCTTCCTGTGCGTGTGTGCGTGTGTGCGTGCGAGCACATATATAAATGTCTGCATGTCCCTTGTTGGCAGGTGAGTGCACACACACCTCCGTCTCCTTCTCCCAGGTGAAATATGGCCGTGTCGGCCAGCTTGTATATCTTGGCTCATTTCTTTGGCAGAGAACCTTGGTTTGGTCGCTGCTGATGGAAGAAGCGCTGCCACAAATAACTCAGAGAAACACAACAGTCTGAGAGGTCACGGTAGAACCAAGGTCAAATGCATCTAATCTGCAGACTGCTAGAAACAAAAACTCCTGTTTTATATGATAAATCAGGACAAATAAGGATTGTGTAAAAAATTAGAATGATGTTATAAAAGTTTAAAAATAACATTTTAATTTCAGTTCTTTTTAATGTTGAAAATTCAGGTTTTGCTGTTAGACTAAATGAATCCAGAAAGGGTTAGGGTTAGGTGCACTGAAGCTTCTTTATGTTTTAACTGCTAGATGTCACCAGTGTTTAAAAAATGCATCTTTCAGCCACAAAAACTCTAAGACTAAATAAGTTAGATCTTTAAAAACTACATTGTTGACACTGTTGAGATGTAAAACAGCAAAACTCAGCATGGACCCATGAAGGTGGAATGCATGTTTGTATACAGAAGTAAATAATAAATAAATTCAGACATAAATGTTTGACCTCAGAGCCTCGATGCCACAGAAACAGCAGCAGAGGGGGTTAGCACAGAGAGAGGCCTAATTGATTTGTTGTGTGAATTGAGCCGGGGTTCCAGAAGAACCTCCTTTTGAGCAGATATGCACCAGAGAACCTGAATGGGAATCTTACCACTTATTTGTCCTCCTGAGCTGACTTACAGCCGGGTTTTATGGTTCTGAGCAAAAGCACGCCTTATTTGTTTCCAACCAGCCAGACTTGTTCATTATGTTTTGAGGTTTTGATCAATAATCACCAGGCTTTTTCTATAAACTTTAGGGAGCAACCTATGCCTAACTAGGAAATGATTCGCTATGAACTTTTATTTTGAGCCATGTGGGCAATAGGTTTACCGTTTATGTGTTTGTTTTTAATTCTTTGGTACTTGTTCCTGCAGACATGCTGCTGCCACGTGTGGACTGGAGGCACAAACATGCTTCTGTTCCACCTGTGGTGTACTATTGTCCCTCAGAGAAGCGCATGCATAATTATTCACAAAGAAAAATTAGAAACTGATAAGCTGATTTAAAGCTGCAGAATTAAAGGGGAATATTTCCTCAGTTTCTCACTGTTAAATGTGACCAAAAACAACTCTGACTGAAAGGTCTGAGATGTAAACCGAATAGGCTTGCATACAGGGTGGGAGAAAATGTAATAGAACCCAGAGAACAGAGGCACATGAGGTCAGGAATTATTGCAGTTTTTTAATTCCCCACAGACCCCAGCAGGGTAACAAACTTGTAAGACCGGATACAGAATAATTAAACAGTGTCTTTTAAAACGTGTCTGCATAAAAGAAAAATATAAAAAGTCCTACAAGTCCAGAATAGGTCCACTTCCTACATTGTGTGGCTGCACAACGAAAGGATCCTCCTTGGCCAAAACCTGCACCGCACCGATCCCGGGTGAGGAAATAACAGGAGGAGCTCCCAATTGCCACCTTCAGCCATCTCCCTGTCACTCTCGTCAGCCACCATCACCAGCAATCCCAGTGGTGGCCTCTCCCACACGTCTTTACCGGATGCGAGCAGAGGTCCACCCTCTGCTCTGCTGTCAGTCACACGCATCGCTTCCCACTTGTCGCTGCTCCAGCTGCACAGATGGGAAGCTCAAACTCTCCACCTTTAAAGTCTGTGGGTTCCTCTTGCTCCTTGGTTCGGCCTGCCTGTAGTCTTTCCAAATCATCTCTCCTCTTCTTCCTTTTTCTAGCTCCTCAGTTCAGGCTGTCGGTAATCTTTCTGACTCTTCTCTTCTTTTTTCCTCCTTTTCCTCTGCAGCCTGCTCTCCTTTTATATCCTCCCCAACTCTGTTGGCACCTAATCAGCAGTCTCAGGACACACCCACCTTTCAACAGGTGACTGTCATTTACCAAAATTGGTCACAAAGTCCACAGTGGATCAAACATAAAAACACTGAAAAACATGCAATAAACAAACTCAAAAGCTAAAAACATGCAAACAAAACTACTCAAATCATAACAAAATATACAATTTTCCACTGTGTGACACAAAGACCTAGCTAGGACATCCTACAGATGTGGTCTAGACCAACAGACTCAGTATAGACATGATCTGCACGTCCATGTGAGGTTGAATGTTTGCAGGGTTGTAGCTGAAAGTCGACTTTTCTAACTCTGTTATGTTCTTCCTGTGTTTTTTTCCTAGTTCCATTGTTTTTCTGTTCTTACCTTATACACAGAGCAGCAAAGATTTGTTCTTACCTTATTTTGCTGACAGTTTTGGCTCCTTACAGTTGTCTTCGTCAGAGCTTCACCGATGTTGATGGTGTCACTTCTGTCGCTGGAATCCTGGAATCCAGGTGAGAATAAGGCTTCTCTTAAAGCATGGTTTAGCTAGTAAACATCGGCATGATCTCCTATCTTCATCTCCTCTGTTTGCGGACATGATATCCACTTCCGCATTCCCGCCAGGCCACGAGGCGGCGCTTTTTCTCTGTCCATGCTTCCTCGGGTTTGTTTATCCTCTTTCTTCAGTTGTTTCTTTTCCTGTCCCCTATATGAGTGGACTTTACAAACACCGTGGATCTAACCCTGCTAACTTACGTCCACTAACTCCAGCTGTTTCTGTTTTTACTGATTACTCCACCTCACTCAGCATGGCTTTACTAAATACCCGCTCCATTAACTATAAGTCCTTCCTGCTTAATGATCTAATTCTCACTAAAAACCTGGATGTCCTGTTTTTGACTGAAGTTTGGCAGCAAACATCTGACTATTCTGATTCTGATTGAACTCTGCCCAAGTGGTTATTCCTCCTTTAGCCAGCCCCGGGGTTCTGGTGGAGGTGGAGGGCTAGCTATGGTCTTCAGAGACCATCTTTATTATAGCTCTACAACTTCAGGTCACTTTGCTTCCTTTGAACTGCAGCTGATTAAAGTAAGGACCCATTTTACTGTGCTGTGGTTTATTGTCCACCTGGTCCAAACAGTTCTTTCCTTCAAGAGTTTAGTGACTTTTAATCATACACTGTGAAGTTTTCCAGACTGGTGATTGTTGGTGATTTTAACATTCACATTGATGACTCTGACCACTTTGCTAGGAGCTTTTCCAGCCTCATGAACTCTTTCACTTTCACTCAGTATGTTTCTGGCCCAGCACACACTAGTGGACATACTCTGGACCATGTTTTTACCCTAGGTTTAAATGTTGACAGTGTTTCTCCCAAGGATGTTCATATTTCAGATCATCATTGTATTTTCTTCGACTTGTCCGTTTCTACGTCCCGACCTCCTGCTCGCCATTTGGTTAGTTCTCGTTTTCGTAATGAGAGCACAGCTAGAAAATTGTCTGCTGTTTCAATCCACCTTTACCCTCTGATACTGACCCTGACTCTTTGACTACTCACTTTAACGAGCACTGCCTCTCCATCTTGGACATCTGTCCTGTCAGAACCAGATCTGTTCCTGCAGTGAACCCTACTCCTTGGTTTAATGACAGCATTCAGCCTGAAGCGCCAGTGCAGAAACATTGAGCGCTTCTGGAAGAAAACTCGTCTCCATGTCCATCTGCTGCATCTGGATCTTCTGACCTTCTTTAACTCTGCAGTCAGAGATGCCCCTGCTTCACCTACAGCCTCCATTCACTCTAATGGAGACTGTGAAAACTTCCTTTCTTTCTTTGTAGATAAAGTCAATGAGGTTAGATCTATCATCTCTCCTTCAGCTTTATCGCTGCCTGTTCCGACTCCAAACCGACTCATCATCTTCGATAGCTTTGCTCCTGTTTCTTTGGCTGAGCTAACCAGACTAGTTACCTCTATGAAATGCCCCCTCGACATCTTACCCTCATCTTTCTTTAAAAATGCTTTTTTTAGTCCATCGGTCCCAGTGTGCTCTCTGTAATTAATGCCTCCCTGGTCTCTGGTCAGGTCCCTGCTTATTTTAAGAACGCTGAAATTCACCGCTTCTTAAAAAACCCAATCGTGATCCATCTCTAGCAGCTTCAGACCCATCTCTAAACTTCCGTTCATCTCCAAGATCTTGGAAAAGGTTGTGGCTAAACAAATCACAGCTGCTCTTGATGAACATAACATCTATGATAGTTTCCAGTCAGGTTTTCGTAGAGCTCGTTCTACTGAAACAGCTCTTCTCAGGGTCTCTAATGACCTTCTAGCCTCTTTTATAAAACCATGCCCCCAATTTGCCGCAACACCAAGGCATTATCTGGGAGCATAGGGTAGTTTATAAGTGGTCAGACTGTGGCGGTATTGTGGCGCAATCGTGTCCTTTTTATAAAAGATGACACAATGGCGATATAAAGGGGGTATGGAGGCGGTCTCTGCGCTGTCACGGAGTTCCTTGTATCTTGGACATAACTTTCTCTTTATTGTGATCAAAGCCGCGCTCTTTAAGTTTTTTTCACAAGCCGCTCCTAAAGGTGTCTGTCCTCCACAGTCCCCGTGAACTGTCAGTTGATCTGAGCTCCAGCTCAAATGGAGAGAAGCTCCCGGAGCGCTGCATCGCTCAAGTTTGTCATCTCAGCTGATTCTGTTTTAAAAATCAATTCGATTTATAAATCAATTATAATGTTTACAAAGACAGTTAAAAATAATATAAGAAAGTATATAAATTAATCTTTGATGTTTTTTTTTTCTTTCCTTTTATCGCTCCTGGTTTTTGTAATGGATTTTGATGATGTTATGTTATTGTTTCAATGATACACAAAATAGATGAAGAAGTATTTACTTATTAAAGTTTTGGCATGCTATAGGCATTTGACAGTTAGTTATATTTTATGTGTTAACGTTTAGTTTATTGTTATGATTTATTTACTTGTGTGAGTGGGGCAGACTTCATATAACATTTTCTTCTGTCTGCTCCTTTTCATTTAAGTAATTACTGTGTTGTAAAATAATTTTCTTTTATAATAAATGAAATAAAGGTTAAAATAAAGCGACACTTATGCCCGTGTTTACATTCATTTTCAATATAGTTTCTGTCTGGAGCTCGGCATTAATTCATCATGTGATCATGATACCACCCTCTGTTGCACCAAGGCATAATGTGCGTTCACAAGTCCGGCGTTGCGGTAATATTACTACCATGCTTGGTGGCACGAATGCCTCAAAATTCCCTCATCGCCATGCCGTGTTCATAAGACACAACATTGAGGCAATTTTACGTAGATTTGTCGGCATGGAGTGTCTTATAAAAAGGGCTTCTGACTCAGCGATGCAGGGGACTGTTCTGTTCTGGTTCTGCTGGACCTGACTGCAGCCTTTGACACTGTTGACCATCACCTGCTACTGGATACGCTTAGAGACTGGGTAGGCTTATCAGGAACTGCTCTGGAGTGGTTCTCCTCTTATCTGTTTGAGCATTCCTTCTCTGTGGCCATCTCCAAGTTTCAGTCCTCCTCTACCCCCCTCACCCATGGTGTCCCAAGGTTCTGTGCTGGGCCCTCTACTCTTCCTCCTTTATCTACTCCCTCTCCAGCACATCCTGAGCTCTTTTAAAGGAATCTCCTACCATCTTTACACAGATGACATCCACCTGTACATCTCCTTTAAGCCCAATGAGATGTCTAAGCTGCAGCTGTTGCACACCTGCTTAGACTCTATTAAAACCTGGATGGCTGGGAACTTTCTACAGCTGAATGATGACAAGACTGAGATCCTCATCTGTGCCCCAGACAAGCTGGTTCCCAAAGTCAAAGACTCTCTTGGTCAGCTTGCTTCTCACACCAAACCCTCTGTCAGGAATCTTGGTGTGACTTTTGACCCATCTCTCACCCTGGATTCTCTAGAAAAATCTTCAGTAGGACCCAAAGTTTGTGATGGGAGCAAATTCACTCTCATCAAATTAGCATATTATGACTTCACCAGGCTGCCATATTGGAATGTATAATTTTTACAAATGTTCCTTCTTATTTTTACAGGTAATTTTTAAATGTTCATTATATTTTTTATATTTTTAATTTACATATACATATATAAAGTTCTTTATTCATTTTTGCTTCATTTAGTTATTTTTATATTGTATTTTTTGATATTGGCCACTCAAGACTAATGCTTTATAGCCATATTTATCAGGTTTGTTGGGCTTGTACAGCTTCAGGGTCGACCTTCCCTTGACTGTAATGATCATTTGATCCAAGGAAAGTTCCTCATGTGGACCATAGATGTTTGGAATACGTGGAATGTTCATATCGATTATGTGACGCACTTTTACTTTCACTTTCATATTTACCGCAGCTGCCGCTATTTGCAGTTTTTTTTACATTCCCGCTATGCCTGGCACCATTAGTGTGTTTTTACCATCATTTCTACACCCACCATGTCCCGATCACGGAGAAATAGCCTCGGATCATGTGAGTGCAGCCTGATTACTCTCGTGAAGCACAGACTCTCTGTTGCTGCGCGCAGCGTAACTTTCTCTCACTGGATGAGTGAGTCTTCATCAGAGGGTGAATATTCCAATTCAGAATCAAGAGTCAACCATTACCAGTCAAAGAACTTTGCCAACATTGAACAGACCTGCCAGCATTGTGAGTTTTTACTCTCTAATATTTGCCCTCTGTGAGCTCCGCTTGTCTCCTCCCTCCGTCAGGAGCGTCCAGGCTGGAGGCGATTTTCAAACTTTATAAACTCCGAAAATTTCAAAAGAAACACCCAAAAGTGTTGCTCAGATTTAATTTACATCTTTCCACTATCTTCTGGTTTAAAGTAATAACTTCATGAGTGATACTATTTTGCAGCTGTGGCTCGTTAAACTCTGCAATCATGCTGCAGCGTGGGGCTGTAGCGCATGACGCACATCACACAGAAATATACTGAATAGATCTGTTCTTATGGATTGGGTCCATAGTCTCCAATACCCAATCTAGAATTTTCTCTATATCTTTACCGATACAGATATGAAGATCGGATCGGTGCATCCCTAATACATTGGTGATCTTCTCAGTCCCTACACCCCCAGCAGGTCCCTGAGGTCCAGTGATCAAAGCCTACTGGTTGTGCAGCGCACCAGGCTAAAGACCAAAGGTGACAGATCATTTGCTGCTGTGGCCCCCAGACTCTGGAACTCTCTCCCCCCTGAGCCTGAGATCAGTGGACTCAGTGGTCTCCTTTAAAAAGCAGCTGAAGACTCACCTGTTCAGGCTGGCGTTGGTGTGACCTCCTGCTGATTCTTCATCACTACCTTCTCTCCATTCTGATCTTTCTACAAATTTCTGCCTTTCCCGGGATCCACTGATTACCCTTTTCTTATTAATTTTCTTTTTCCCTTTTCTCAAAATTTTAATCGCAATTTTTACTTTTCCCATTTTTGTATATTTTATGATAATTTTTTATTTTTTTTATTTCTTACTTTTTTATATTAATTTTTTTGTTCTTGTGAAGCGCCTCGTGATTTTTATCTTGAGAGGTGCTAAATAAAAGATTGTTTCTTCTTCTTTTTAGATTAGCTAACAGGTTCGGTCTGGTGAGTGACACGGCCATAACATGTGACACTTGGGATTGACTTTCACTTCACTGCTGGCGTGCACCATTGTCTCATTAGTGCATGTGCTGCCTGTTTGGGCTTTGTTCAAGAGCACTTAACAGGTCACAGAGTGTTAACGCAGCTCTGAGTGGAATCACAGCATTGCAAAGTAATCTTTAATGTGTCACAGTAGCTCTTCAGTCGCACAATAATGACTGGATTATGTGGAAAGCGCATCCACTTCAGTGAAGTCTCTCTGCCTGACTGGCCCCGCCCCCTTGCTTCCTGATGGAATCAATGATCGTCCGTTTGACTTACAAGAGGCTAAACAAGCTGAATCAGTGCATAATGATTAATTATATATGGAAGATATGAGTGGATGTGTTTAATGTGATGCAGACCTCCCCTGGACACCTCCCATCGACACCTTCCATTGCTGCTGAGGAAACAGGATGCTAAAATCTGCCAAAGGTAATTTACAGGAAATCCTTTTTGATTGTGTCTGAGGATTGAGTTTGCATGTCTGTGTTCAATTCAATTCAGTTTATTGATATAGGGCCAAATCACAACGAGAGTCGTCTCAAGGCACTTCACAAAGTAAACTTTCCAATACAGTTCAGTTCATAAAGCCAATCAGTAAAAAAGGTTTCCTATATCAGGAACCCAGCAGATTGCATTGAGTCAGTGACTTTACAACAATCCTCATACTAAGCAAGCATGTAGCAGCAGTGGAGAGGAAAACTCCCTTTTAACAGGAAGAAACCTCCAAAGAATCCTGGCTCAGTATGAGCAGCCATCCACCATGGCTCACTGGGGGTTGAGGAGCCTGATAACTAAAAGATCTGCCTCCCATCCTACTTTTAGATATTCTAGGAACCACCAGTAAACCTGCAGTCTGTGAGTGAAGTGCTCTGTTAGGAACATATGGAACAATCAGATCACTGATGTTTGATGGAGCTTGATTATTAAGAGATTTATATGTGAGAAGGAGGATCTTAAAATCTATTCTGAATTTAACATGCAGCCAATGTAGGGAAGCTAAAACAGGAGAGATATGATCTCCCTATTTACTTCTCATCAGAACCCTCGCTGCAACATTTTGGACTAGCTGAAGACTTTTAACTATATTCTGTGGACCTCCTGATAGTAATGAATTACAGTAATACAGTATTGAGGTAATAAATGCATGAACCAGTTTTTCAGCATCACTCCTGGAAAGGATGCTTCTAATCTAATCTAAAAGGAAATCCTACAAACCTGTTTAACGTGGGATTTGAATGACATGTCCTGGTCAAAGATAACACCGAGGTTCTTTACTTTATTCTCAGAGGCTAATTTAATGCCGTTCAGATCAGGTGACTGACTAAGCAGTTTCCTTTTCTGAGGTTCTGGTTCAAAGATGATAACTTCAGTCTTGTCTGGATTTAACAGCAGAAAGTTTATAGATTTGTATGTCTTCAAGACAAGCCTGTTCTCTACCTAACTGATTAGGTTTATCAGGGTTAATGGATAAATATAACTGAGTATCGTCAGCATAACAGTGGGAGTTTATCCCATGCTATCTAATGATTTTACCAATTGGAAGCATATATTGTCATGTCCTGTGTCCTGTCCATGTCTTCCCAGTCAATTCCAGATCCCCTTTTCCTGGTGTTTCCTGTCCCCTTAGATTCATCCATTCAGCCCTCACATTCAGTCGCAGTTACTCTTAGCCACTCCTCTGCCCCAGTCCTTCATCATTTTCCCCTTTTCATATATTTCTTATTTGGTTCATTTATTATTCTTAGTCATTCCCTGTTCATGGTTTAGTTTATTCTCCCAGCCTTTCTAATTCAGTTGTAGTTATGTTTTCTATTTATTGTGTTCTGTTTCTCTTAGTTTAGTCTTATGTTTTACTTTTGTCCTTAGTCATCTGTTAGTGTCTTCTTGTTATGTTTCTGTATCTTATTGTTTTATCTGGTTCAGTCCTCTTGTTTTTGTATTGCCTCCCATCCCTCAGTTAACTAGTCACACCTGTAGGCCATTATCATCAGTCAGAGGTGGAAAGTAATGAATTACATGTAATTGCATTACTGTAATTGAGTAGTTTTTTTGTGTATTTTGTACTTTTTAAGTAGTTTTTAAAATCTGTAATTTTACTTTTACTTAAGTACTTTTTTTTGTAAGTATTGTAATTTGCTACATCTTTATTCTTATGTGTTACTGAGTAAAAAAAAAAACAACATTCAGAAATACTGTGTCAGCTGCCTGACTGCTCCATGGTCAGCACTGGATGAGCGACACAGAGAAGAGACAGCCAAGACAAGAGCATAGACATATATAAATGTAGAAGCCTCATTTTGCACTTTGATAGTGATCCAGAGCTTAATGGGATGTCTATGTGTTTATGTCTATACTGGATTAAACCACGGAAGTGCTGCAGACGCTAAAGGTGAGTCGTGCAGTGCATCGCATTTACGGGAGAATTTGTGTTATGAGGGATGAAGGAAAAAATAAACACTGACAGACTCCACTTGGATGACTAGATGGATCATCTAAGAAGATCAGAGCTTGTGAAAGGGAATGAAGTGATGTCTGAGCAGGTGAGTTGAACCTCTTTATGGAACGTCCCGTGGTTAGTGAGTGACCACCTGACACTGCAATGAATGATGGGTAAGTAGGAGAACAAACTGGCGCTAATGGTACAATAAGATATATATCGATGAACACAAATGAACAGTAGGGCAGGGAAAATAAAACCCATCATTGTTGCAGGCAGCTACTGTATGGTTCAGTTTAAAACTTCTAAGTTCATTTGAATTGTTCTATATCTTTGACAGGTAAACGTTTGTGTGTGTGTGTGTGTGTGTGGGGGGGGGGTCAGGGACAGTCAGGACTTATGACTGTGACCATAACTTTATTTGATTTGCTGGTTTGCAGTTTAACTGCCTTTGTACTTTAATGTGCATATTTGTTCTTTTCATTAAAAACAGCTTTGAGATTTATATACCCTATTGTCTTTTTTTAATTATTCAGAAGAGGCGGTCCTCATACAGTCAAAAAAGTAACTAAGTAATTTTTACTCAGAGTACATTTGAAATGAGCTACTTTTTACTTTTACTTGAGTAGATTTCGAGACAGGTAATTTTACCTGTACTTGAGTACAAATTCATTAAAGTAATTATAGTTTTACTTGAGTTGAATATTTTAGTACGCTTTCCACCTCTGTCATCAGTAATCATCACACCTGCTCCATTGTCATTGTATTCACTCCCTGTCTATTTAAACCCAGCTCAGTCCTCCTCTCCTCAGTTCCTTGTGTTCCTGTCCTCCTGCTCCAGACCATGGCATAAATAAACACTGTTTTTAAACCTTACCTGGCTGCTCTTTGGATATTATTACATCTCACCACAATTGGGTCCTACAACAACTCCACCAATTCATGACAGAAGGATCAATGTTTATCAATGTTGATATATTTTTTCATCATTGTGTGCATGCACAATTGCCTGTGTGGCAAAAACACAAATGGAATGGCCTGCATCGATAAGCGACGTATACCTTCACGCAAGTTTATGGGCAAAATCCCCAAAATATAAACACTTTAACGTCTAAAGACAGGAGGAGGTTTAGAGAGAAGCTTAAAATCTGTAATGAAGTCAAAACTAAAGTTATTTAAATCTCGTATGAGCTCTGGGAGGACAGAAAATGGTCCGATTTGCCAGTGTTTTCTCCACAACTCTGCTGTGGAAACATTTCTTCATATTTAATAGAAAGCCCTGGACCCTTCACTCATGAAGAATTAAAGGCTTTCAAACGTCTGGAGGTCTACGATTATTGTGTTTTAAGGACAGTTTGGCCGAGTTCTTCTGCGAAAACAGAAACCCGTGGTCGTGCTGAAAGCAGGAGTCAGCACCAGCGGGTGAACAGACTCAGCGTGATTCACATACCGATACCATACCATACCAGTTTATTTCTAGAGCACATTTAAAAACACAGCATGACAGCTGACCAAAGTGCTGTACAAAGACAAAAGTAAAACAGTTAGTCAGATAACAACAGAAGCAACAATAAAACACGACACAATAAATAAAGAGAAATCAGCAATGGGAAAACGCCATGTCATAAAAATATGTCTTTAATGCTAATTTAAAACGAGGGAGGGAGGGTGCCTGCCTGACAGAGAGAGGGAGTGCATTTCAGAGAGTGGGGCTGCAGACATGAAAGCCCACTCACCCCCCGATTTATATTTCATAGGTGGAATACATAGCAACAGCCGGTCAGCTGACCTCAGAGCCCGTTTCGGCACGTAAGGAGTAATCAAATCGGAAAGGTAACCTGGGGCGGAGCCATTCAAAACTTTAAAAACAAAAGTCAGGATCTTGAACTTGACACGAAAATTTACAGATAACCAGTGCAGACGTGCCAGGACAGGAGTGATGTGACTACGCCTGCTAGTATTAGTCAAGAACCTGGCTGCGGCGTTCTGGACTACCTGTAGGCGACTCAAAGCTGAAGCAGGGACACCAAAGAGGATAGAATTTGCATAATCTAAACGGGAGGTAATAAAAGCATGTATAACAGATTCCAAGTGCGGCCGTTTCAGGATCGGTTTTAGACGAACTAAGCAACGCAGCTGGAAGAAACAGGACTTAACCACAGCATTAATCTGGGGAACCATTGAGAGACCTGCATCCAGTTTGACCCCAAGGCTGGTCACACACTGTTTAGGACTGAACATGAGAACAGAAGGGACAGAAAAAGAGTGAGAGTGACTACGGGGATCCATAAGAATAACTTCTGACTTAAGCTCATTTAGTTTCAGAAAGTTATCAGCTAACCAACCCCTCACCTCAGCTAAGCATGTGTCAAGGAGTGAGAGGGCATTTGAGTCATTCAAGGTCAGGTAAATCTGACAATCATCTGCATAAATATGGTACCCCAAGCCATATTTCTCCAGGATTTTACCCAAGGGGAGGATATAAATTGAAAAGAGAAGAGGCTCAAGAACAGAACCTTGTGGTACTCCCCAAGGGAGTGAGAGACATGGAGATGATAGCCATTAATCTGGACCCTGAAAGTTCTGTCAGATAAGTAAGAGCGGAACCACTCTAACGCAGTACCACTAATACCTACCCACGACTCAAGCCTATCTAACAAGATAAGATGGTCAACGGTGTCGAAGGCAGCAGAAAGATTTAGTAGAAGAAGCAGAACAACAGAATCAGAAGCCACCAGGATATCATTCATTACTCGCAGTAGGGCCGATTCAGTGCTGTGAAGCGGCCTAAAGCCAGACTGAAACACATCAAGGAGAGAATGACTCTCAATATGAGCTGTTATTTGCATGTGAACGATCACCTGTGAGTGATTGTCAAAGAAAATGGATAAATCCTCACAGCGACTGAAAAGCCGGGTAAATCTTTATTAAACAGTGTTCTTATTTATTTATTTATTTATTTATTTATTTATTATAATGATCGCGGGTTGAGTCACCTGAATCAGAACGTGAATACAATGACTCTGTGGATTTGAAAAACACAAAGATGAATATTTTTAAAAACATCTTCTCTTATTAACAGATACTTAGTCACAAGGACTTACCATGAACAAATGAGCCTCGCAAACTGTCTGTTGCTGCAGGAATCCAGGCTTTCTTCAGACAGTCAGGTTGCCCGCAATCATCTCTTTCGTATTTCACGGTCCTTTATGGAGAAAATTCCAATAAAAAGCCTCCCACGAGCCGAACGATCAACCACACAGCAAGAATCATCCATCTGCTTCGCAAAATCCTCCTCCAAGTGTGCAAAACAATCAAATTATAGCCAAAATACTCAATTTCTTGCCACCCAGATCCCATGATGCAATGCAAAAAACATAAACATTCATATCACAAAAGATCCTCCTATAGAGAAAAAAATTGGTCCAAGCACTGAACCCTGTGGTACTCCACAGGTAACCCTAGAGTATGAAGAAGATTTCTCATGTGCATGAAGAAACAGAAATCTGTCGGACAGATAAGATTAAAACCAGCCTAGTGCTGTTCTTTTGATCCCTACAACATGTTCAAGCCTTTCTAAGAGAATATTGTGATGGACTGTGTCAAAAGCAGCACTGAGGTCCAACAAGACCAGAACAGACACAAGATCCTTATCTGAGGCCGTGAGAATATCATTTGTAACTTTCACTAATGCGGTTTCAGTGCTGTGATACTCTCTAAAACCTGACTGAAATTCCTCAAACAGATCATTAGTGTTTAGATGCTCACATACTTGACTGGCCACTATTTTCTCAAGGACTTTAAATAAAAATGGGAGATTAGATATTGGTCTATAATTCATTAGGTCATCTGGATCCAGAGAAGGTTTAATTACAGCAACCTTAAAATTCTGCGATACGTATCCATTTACTAAGGATAGGTTAATTATATCTAAAATGGGGGCAGTAACCAAAGGAAATGTTTCTTTAAATAATTTGGTTGGGATTGGGTCTAAAATACAAGTTGAAGGTTTAGATGAAGCTAATATTTTTGATAACTCTGAAAGCTCAACTGCATCAAAACAGTTCAAACACAGATGAGGTTCTACAGTTACCCCTGATGCTGCCTCACTTACTGAGGAAGAAGAAATCGTGTTCGGGAGGATGCTGATGACTTCGTTTCTAATAGAATCAATTTTATTCATGTTCATGCCTTCACCATATCCATATCCTTGTGTCTGTGATTGGTCTGCTGCATGCATAAGAAAGGACTGTTCTGGGTTTTAACTGTTATTGCAGCAGAGAGGTGCTAGAGGGAGCCCTTCTCCATTTCACCCACTAACACCAGTCAAGGATCCAAGTAGACCCCCACCTCCCACCCCCCAAAATCAGCCTCCAGGCAGTGAACAGGGCCAACAGGCCAAGGCCAGTCCAGCCCTCCAGCCTCGAAGATGGGGCCTCGACGCCCCAGGGGACCAGAGGGGCACCGGTCAGATCTGTGGTCAGCCACAGGGTGAGACAAAGAGGGAGGATGGCTGAATGTGAGCTGACCCTGTCACTCACTCAGAGAGGAAGAGAGGAGCAGCAGAAGGTAAGTGAGGAGGAAGAGGAGAGAATCACAGTCAGATGGAGCAAAAGGATCCTAACAGATCCATAAAGCTCAGAGGAATGAAAGGAAAGATCCAAATGCAGGACAGAAATGACCCTGGGTAAAAAAAAATCATCACTTTGCAGATTTGGTGTTTGTTGTAAATAAATAAATAAATAAGGTCTGAAGCGTGGAGGCGGTGTGGGCGCGGAGAAGCCATTCTCTGAATTTTGTTCTTTAAATGGGGAGAAGTATTGATCTGGCTCAGCTGGCCCTGTAGAGTGTTTGTGTGTGTGTGTGTGTGTGTGTGTGTGTGTGTGTGTGTGTGTGTGTGTGTGTGTGTGTGTGTGTGTGTGTGTGTGTGTGTGCGAGAGAGAGAGAGAGAGAGAGAGAGAGAGAGAGAGAGAGAGAGAGAGAGAGAGAGAGAGAGAGAGAGAGAAGAAGGTTAGAGAGGCTTTGTCTTTTAGGACTCAGTAGGGGTGGCGGTCGGGTGTTACCATGGATACAGCCTCACCCCCACCAACAGTTTGCACAATCTGAAAGGACACACAAACACACAATCACATGTTTGACTATAAGCATCCAGATCTTGACTGTGGATGTAGAAGTGTGCATACACACACAAAAATACACACACACTCACACACACATTGTCTTTAAAGTCTTTGGTCAAAAGATGTAGAGATTTGCTAACGCATATAATGGTTTGTCAGACTCCCAGGATAACTGTACCCCAAGGCTATGTGACAAGCACACACACATACACACACACACACACACTCATACAATCATGGAAGGAGGAAAAAAAGACAGCAGAACACTAATGTGAGACACAGACTCATCGCTCATCATTTCCTTTCAATTTAGCCTCTTTGTCTTTTCCACACTCCTTTATTCTTTTCACACACACACATACACACACCATTGTGTGTCCATGTGATTTCACACACACATTCTGTGAAGTTAACCTGGACATACACACTCCAGATGTTTGAGCCTACATGAACACACCTGTCCTGTGAGAAACAGACTTAAGATTAGAGGTAACGGATACAAATACACCTCATTAAACTGGTCTCACCCCCTTTACAAAACACACACACACACATCTGCAAGTGAAAAAATGCCTCCAAAAAATGTCAGTGTGGACACACAATGTGCAGAAACAGAGCCGAGTGGTTGACCCCCTTCTACAATTACACACAGATTAAATGAAATTAAGCTCTGTTTTCCTAATCCACGATGCTGAAAGGGATAAAGAACCACGGTGTTGTCATAAGGCAGGAAGATGCAGCGCTATAGTCAACACAGGAAGATCAATATGCCCAGGGTCAGTTACAATATTTAGGGTCACAGGATGGGAAATGTTGTGGTGGATGCTGGGATGTGAGTATGAGAGAAGGGACGCAGGAAGGAAAAATTATAATTTTACAGGAAAAAGTTTAGTTTTAGATTTTTAAGGAAAAATAAAAACAGTACCTTGTCTTTTGTAACTCAGCGTGGTTATAATAGACGCTTTTGTAGACCTATTAAAGAAATCAGGCTCACATTGAATCGCAGTAAAGCGTTATAAGCCCTCAGATATCTGCCTCCATTAAAACAAACAAGTCAGGACCATTTAATGTGGAAGCAAACTCATATAAGATAAAACAAATCAGCTTCTGCTTCAGAAAACACACTAACACAAACCTGATTACACATGAAAACGTACCGCAGCCCTCCACTTTCCATCAGATCAGATCTCACTCAATAATTTAGCAGATTTGTTTAGTTTGTGAATGATTTGTTTGTGTGTGTGTGTGTGTGTGCGCGCATGTGTGTGTGAGCTTGTTTATGAAAGTGTGTCCGTGTGTGTGTGTGTGTGTGAGCTTGTTTATGAAAGTGTGTGTGTGTGTGTGTGTGTGTGTGTGTGTGTGTGTGTGTGTGTGTGTGTGTGAGCTTGTTTATGAAAGTGTGTGCTTGTGTGTGTGTGTGTGTGAGCGTGTGTGTGCATGTACGTGTGTGTGCACGTGTATGTGTGAGTGTGTGCGTGTGTGCGTGTATGAGTGTGAGTGTGAGTGTGAGTGTGTGTGCGTGTATGTGTGTGTGTGTGAGTGTGCGTGTGAGTGTGCATGTGTGTGAGTGTGAGTGTGCGTGCGTGCGTGTGTAATTAATTGAGGATCTTTGGGTCCATTCATGAAGTGCTGACCTTTGACCTTCTTTACAAGCAGCACCTCCGCCCCCTCTGGCCCAGAGTCTCTCAATCTCACACTTTGTTAAAGGAAATTAGTCACACATTTAACACACACACGTACACACACACACACACACACATTGTGGGTCCTAAAGTGTGACAGAGAGCTTTAACCACTCAGGTTCAACACAAAGATAAAGCACTTGAACTTGGCCTGGGATTGTTAGAACCAAAAGGGTGGATTAATTTCAATCTTCTTGCTTTCATTGTACTTTAAGTTGTTTTATCCAGAAAAACAAACCTAGAAATAAAAATATACAGAAATTATTTCACTTTGGTATATTTTTCTGATTAAATGTAGTAAATCGGTCAGAAGTAACAAATATTTCAGAGCAGTTCACCATGTAAAAATTATTTATAGAGTTCTAAAAAGAAATGTTCATTTTTGTACAAAAATAGATTAGAAAACTAGGAAAAACAGGTTTCCATCATCTAAAGAAACAACCTTGATTCCAGTTTCTGCTGACTAACCTCAGACTATAGAAAATCCCTTTTGGACTGTGAATAATTAACATGTTTACCCGTCTAATGACAATAAAATCTAAATGTCTTACCTTTGTTTGCAATCATTTTAACCGTTTTACATGAGACAGACCAATTCTGATCCTCAGGTACAACTGATTTGGACCAATTCAGATTTATTTAAAATAAATAAATAAATATCAGAAAACATTTTTCTCTCTTATTAAAGTTGATTCCATATCATATTTTGTTCTAGTGTGTGTGTGTGTGTGTGTGTGTGTGTGTGTGTGCGTGAGTGTGTGTGTGTGTGTGTGTTTGTGGAAAGACACCTGGAAAGAGTGATCACCTGGACTTTTCTGGTCTTTGGAACTTCTAAAAGGTTGCCTGAGGGCTCGGGTTGGAGCATAAGGCTTTAACAGTTCAGTAATATAAGGAGGAGCTTGACCATGTAGAGCCCTGAAAGTTCTAGTCAGGATTCTAAAATGAATTCTAAAGTCAATGGTAACCAGTGCAGAGACATCAGAAAAGGAGTGATGTGAGCTCTTGTGTTTGCTCCAGTTAGGAGCCTCGCTGCAGAGTTCTGGACCAACTGAAGGTGGTCAAGGGCTTTTATGTTAAAACATGTGAAAAATGTGTTACAGTCATCTAGAAAGGAGGAGATAAAGGCATGGAGAACCATTTCAAGTTCATGTTTTGACACCAATCTTGGCAGTCTGATATAAAAAGATTCGGACCAGAGTTTTTGTGTGGGCTTCAAGAGACATTGATTGGTCAAAAACACCCAAATTCCTCAAGTCTGACTTGATGGCAGAAGCTAAAAGACCAAGTTGTTGACTAATCAGAGGAGCCATGCTCTCAGGGGCAATGATCAGACATTCAGTCTTTTCAGAGTTTAACTGAAGGAAGTTATCTTCTAGCCAGCTAGTGATCGCTGATAGGCTACTCTAGTAGTTCAGTCAGTTAGAACTCAGAATCCTTAAAGAAGCAGTGCAGCTGAATGTCATCTGTATATAGGTGATAGGAGATATTATGAAAAGCATAAATTATCTGTCCAAGAGGGTGTATATATAGTAAACAAGGGAGTGGACCCAAAACAGAGCCTTGGGGTATCCCACAGAACCGATTGGTGAAATCTGACATTATTTGGTTTATACAGACACTGAAACCTCTGTTAGAAAGGTACGATCTGAACCAGTCTAGACCAGTTCCAGAGATCCCCACCAAGCCATGAAGTCTGTTATTGAAGGTGCTGTGATCAGTGGCGCCCTCAAGGGGTGGCCATGGCCACCCCTAGAAAATTGCTGGCCACCCCACTGGCCACTCCAGGGAAGACCAGTTTTCTTTAATAAGTCATTTTAATGTTCACACAAACCATAAATGTATCGTATTCAATCAAGACATAAATTTAAAAGCCAATAAAAAATATACAATTAATGAGTAAATAAATAATCAGAATTTTTAAAAAATTGTTTCTGCTGCTCACCATTTAAAGAAAAAAGTTTATATCTCCATAGTTTTTTGTGAAGACTGCAACAGGCAACTTATAAAAAATAAAAATTCTAAAACAACTTTTGAAATAACATTTAAAAGAACTGAAATGTAATTTTCTGAAATTTTTGTATTTCTCAAATTTAAAGGAGAAGAATAAAGGAGCGTGAAATGCATCACCACAGGCTAAACTCTCCCAGAGTTACCACAAGGACCAATTTGGTGTGCCACCCCAAAATTTTCTCTGACCCCGTCTGGCCACCCTTACCAAAATTTTCTGTGCACCTCTGGCTGTGATCAACAGTGTCAAAGCTGCAGAAAGGTCCAGCAAAACTAAGTGTGTGTGTGTGTGTGTGTGTGTGTGTGTGTGTGTGTGTGTGTGTGTGTGTGTGTGTGTGTGTGTGTGTGTGTGTGTGTGTGTGTGTGTGTGTGTGTGTGTGTGTGTGTGTGTGTGTGTGTGTGCATTTATGTTTTGCGAGCCCAATTTGTCAGGTTACACACCCGCATTATGAGACCATTTGGTTTATGAGACCATTTTTGGTGGTCTCGTAATTCATGACTTTTAAAGTGCTGCAAATTTTTATAAAAGTAAAAGCTAAATGTCGTTAGCTGATTAATACTGACTTTGTAACTGCTATTATCATTTTATTTAGTTATTTCAGCAACTTAAACTTTCTTTTGGTTTTCATGGCCAATTTAAAATTGGTTTCGTAAACCACGTCGCGTGTGTGGTATGCAGACCTCCAGGGTCTCATAACGCCCTTAGAATGTCACAGATGATTGTGTGTATTTTTTGATAGTTTTTATTTTATTTTTGAAGTGAGGCTTTTCTTCCCTGGGTAAAATAGAACATGTTGACATACTTTTTGTGTTCACCAGATGCAAAGAATTCGTGTGTGTGGGATACAAACCACCATGTTGTCATGGTCTCATAAACCATTCAAAATGTCATAGTGGCATGTATGTATGTTCTGATAGGTTTTTCTTATTTTTTAAGTGAGCATTATCTTCCATGGGTAAAATAAAACATTTTGACATAGTTTTTGTGTTCAACAGATGACCTGTTTATGAGGAAATGTGTGTCCCCATAAACCACCACCAAGTCATAGTGGTTTCATAAACCATAAATGCACACATGTGTGTGTGTGTGTGTGTGTGTGTGTGTGTGGCGTGCATGGTTGTATAAATTCTGATTCCCACACATAAATGATCCCGGTGATTGGAAGTGTCTGCTGATTATTGATTTCTTACAGAGAAGTTGCTAAAAGTCTGGCAGCTAATCGCGGCGGCTGGCCGAGCCGTAGATAATGACGTGTAATGAGCTAATGACTCGCTGAAATATTTAGTAGAACCTCGATGAGGTTGCTCTATTAGGAGCAGGAGAGGTCATCAGAGGGACGTCTGAGGGACGGCTCTTCGATTAGCAACAACGAGGGCCCCTCATCTCTGACAGGCCTCGGTAACTGACTGCACACACAGGCAGGCGTGTGTGTGCATGAATACAAAACACACACCTGCAAAGATACACATGTAGATACGCACACATATGGTAAAATACACGGAAAACGAGATGGAACAGATGAAAAAGCATGAGTGTTAGGGAGCTGGACCATTGATCGAACAGCTTTTAAGGGAGTGACCTTTAGCAGAGGGTTCTACCGGCCTTGATAAATCTGATCTGGGGGCCATCTGTGTCTGGGTGGGAGCCGTCTCCCCAGGATAGGACCCCAGAGAAGACAGGAGAGGAGGAAAAAAAGAGGACAGTAGCAGAAAGAAAACAAGAGTGGATGAGTGGAGAAGAGACGGAAAAGGTCAGAGGGAGAAGAAAAGCATGAAGAAAATGTATCAGATGGGAGAAGAGTCAGAAAGATGGGCTTATTATTATTTACATGAACCGATAGCTGCAGTTAAGGCTGCTGCTCCCACCTTTCAGTAGAAACAACTAAAGTCAGAATGATTATTGACAAAAGCTATAAACACCTCAGAGATCAGAGCAAATAAAGATGAAGAATGCTTCGTGTGCAGCCAGTCGCTTTCTAAATAAATCAGCTCAAACGGAACCAGGTTCATATTTGATTCCTTCTGAGAAAAGTTAAGAAATAATCTATTAAAAATCTTCTTTATTAATAATCATTTAGCATTTTCTCCATCCTGTTAAAAAACATCAGATGATCCAGTGATTTTTTTATTTGTTCCCAGGTTATAGCCGTATGGGTTTGAGTGCAAAAAGGAACATCACACAGAAAAGATTTGTTTAAAAACTGTGTAAAGTTAATTATTTCATTTAGTTCTTTTATTTTTTGTGAACGTTGTTTTTATTCTCCTAAAAATCACGTTTCTATAAGTTTGATCTACTTATCTTGTTCTGCTGCTGAGAACCTGAGAGACGATCAGTGGTTTATTCATTTTTATCCTCATACACACACACACACACGGTCACACGCACACACGCGCGTGCACACACACACTCATACACACACTCACACACACACACACACACACACGTGGTCACACACACACACACACACATACACACAGACACACACACACACACGTGGTCACACACACACACACACTCATACACACAGACACACACACACACACAGTCACACACACTCATACACAAACAGAAACACACAGACACACACACACGTGGTCACCTACACACACTCATACACACACACCTACACACACCTGCACCCACACACACACACACACACGTGGTCACACACACCATTACTCTTCTTTCTCTCCATCTACACCCTTAATTCCCTCTGGAAGAGACAGGTGCAAACGTTGATTGAGCCTGAGCCAGATTTAGCTCCAGCTCCAGCTCAGCGTGCGTCCAGCTGGACTCTCCGACCCGCTGAGATCGATGTCCAGCCAGCCAGCAGCTAGTCAACCGGGCTTCACCCAGCGGGCAGAGGGGGCCCACAGCTTTCCTCCTGGCCCAGATACAGCCGTGCTTCACTGGGCTCATTGGGCCGGCCGCAGCGGGGCATCACTCTGTGCCAAGCCCAAGGACTGATGGGGGGGGGGGTGGCTTCTTTCCTTTACAACTCCTGCTAAAACCACCTTTCCACTTTGCACCCCTCCCCTCTTTCTGCATCCTTCTCTCTACCTCCACTGAACCCTCACCCCCACCCTCCCTCTCACCCTTCCTCTTCTCACTCCATCCATCTTGGAGCTGCTTTGATTCAGGCCTCTCTCTTTTCCATCCTCCATCCTCCCAGCCCCAGCCGTTCTCCAGCCAACCACAGTTTCCTATTGATTTATTGATTGCTGTCTGCCTGTGGGAGAGCGGCCGCAGTCTCCCTCTGCTCTCCCCTGCATGGATTTGTCTTCCCTTTCCCCTCCTTTCTTCTCCCGCTCTCGCTCTTCACCCTCTCCATCTCCCCATCGATGCAGCAACTCTGAAACATGAATTAGAGAAAGCAGGGGAGTCCAATTTACCCAGAGAAATCGGATTCATCTTCTCCTACGCTCGTTTCTTCTTTTTCTGCCTCACTTTCTTTCACTTATACATACCTGTCTCCTCCATTTTCTGCGTGTTTTGCTTTCGTCTGCCCATTTTGTTGCTTGCATTATTGCCCCGATGCAGCATTCGCTTCGAGACGTTGCCTCAACCTTTATAAAAGGAAAGCAATGAGGGAACTTCCATTCGATCTGCATGCATTCTGCAGATGATGGTAAAAACAAAGCTTTAGTCTTTAATTGTAGTGTGTTGTCTCTTTTACCGTAATCGTGTTTTAGTTTTCGGTTTTCCTTTATTCTGAATGCAGTTTGCGTTGCTTTGTTGCTGATTTACCAGGACAGACTCCCAGAATGCTGCAGTGACATTCCAAACAGCATCCTAGTTTTGTGTAGACATGTGGTCCAGAGGAATCAGTTCATAGCACACTGCCCTCCGACCTGCGCTGGTCACTGAGATGCTGTGACCTCTCCGGTCGACCCATAGCTCTCTGGGTTTAGTGGAACAATAGGATCTGTTGTAATTGATGGAAGGACAGAGAGGACGTGGAGACGGAGGAGGACACTCAATCTATCAAGCTGTCCCTTCATGTCCCCTCCAGGATAGATGCATTTGTTTGGTGAGGCAGGTGGCATTAAACATGATATAAATACATGCATCATACGTGTGCTTCTGCACATATTAAGATGTCCTTTAGAAGAGAAGCTGTGGATGTGAAACCGAAGCATCTGTTTAATCTCTAGTCATGTTGGTTGTTTCTGATTAAAACCTTTCCTTTGATTATTCCTGATAAACTTGAGGTGATATGGGGGAACGCTGTTTGCTTGTGTTTTTTTCCCTTGTTTTCAAACCAGTAGAGCTGTCGGGAATTTAATTTCTTCAGTTCAATAACAACATGTCTGCAGCATAAATGCCTCATACCTCTGAATAACCACACGGTCAACTGTTTCCTGTCAAAACATGATCCTTGGGTTGTTTAAGAACCATGAAAATGTTTGAGTTTTATTTAGCAGGTCTATTATTCCCGTAAAGGAGGGGAGTTATTGTAGATGTTTGATAGACTTTAAGCTGCACCGATGTGGGACTTCTTCTCTAAAGCTTGACTGCATCCTGCTAACGTTACTTTGTGGAAAATTATGTTTTATGTCAAATCTGAATCCCAGCAGGAGGGTGAGGACCTGAGGAGGACGGGGCTGTTGGTGATCTGGTTTCTGCCCCGGTGCAGAAAGCTGGATGAATTGATGAAATCCAGACTCCTGTAACAAGGAGCGTGAGATTATTTTCCTGACTGGAACCATGTTAATTCCACTGAGGAGTGAAGGCAGCACACCTGAGGCTCTGGAAGCGGCGTACAGACCGGCCAGCTGCACAGGCCGGGTAACCCAGGCCCTGTGGACCCTCGCTAAATGCCAAACAGGAATACACCACTGTGCACGTGAAGTTACACATTGAGGCGCAGCAGCTTATTGTGCACACACACGTTCAGTCCACCGGTCTGACGCCACCTCCCCGGCAGGAGCAGGGTGGGGGGGTGAGGTGTCTGCAGGCCAGAGAGTGGCAGCACAAGGACAGACGTCTTCCTGGCTGCCGACAGGTCTGCTCGATCAATACACTGACTCCCTGCTTCTTCTCCTTCTTTCCCATCATTTTCCTCAATCCTACTGTCTTCTTTCCTTTTTTCTCTATCTCTAAATAAAAACTTGCTCCTGTTATCTGTGTTTAACATCTTGTTTTCCTATTTGTCTGCAACCCTCACCTTTTACTGAGACCCCAGATTCACCCTTTAGACTTGGTGGCCCAGCTCAGAAACAGCATCACTCCTTTTCTCCTCTGCCTCATCAGTCTTTCACCTTCACAGGTGAAGAGAGGGTGTGAGTGTGTTGTCACCACTCAAGACCTTCTGCCACCTGAGCCAGAGCACCTGGCACAATGCAAATTTATTAGAGGTGATATTATTGACTGTACACTTCATCAGCAGAGCTTTACAGATGAAAATAAACATCCTGCAGCTCTCTCACTGAAAAGCGTTAAGAGCCATCTATGAAAGCTCTCCTCGCCGCGCTGCTTTTCACACCAGCTCAGCTGGATAACGGTCCACATTATGATCAAAGCTCTGAGATGAACTATTTGTAGTTTGTACACAAATTTCTATAATGCATCTTTCTTTATTTAAGCATGAAAACCCCTTGAGATCAAGAACGTCTGTCACAATAGAGCTTGCACGAATGAAAAGAGAAGGAGGGTGTTAGCGCGTATGAAAGGAAAACACGAGCGTGAAGGCTAAGATCAGAGCATTTTTAACACTTTCTCTCCTTTAATGGTGTGAAAGGGTTTAATCTGGATGAGAACTGATGAGTGTTCAGCTCTGGAAACTGCTGGGCAACATTTCTGTTGGGAAAATCTGAGTAGGTAGAAGTTAAAGTTAAAGATCAAACATCTTTTTCAACAATAAATGCAGAAATAGTGAGATGTTTGTGCAAGCTAGACTATTTTGAACTTGGAAAAAAATAAATGTAAAAGTTATCAGAGTCTAATATCAGATTATAATTAGCTTTAATTAGCTGCTATGGTCATAATCTAGAACAGCCAGGTGATGTCATCTTTAAAACGTCAAACATGATTAAACTCCAAAGCAGCTGCCTCCTCCTTAAAGGGACACTTTGCAACTTTATCATATTTTTAAATCATTTTCTTGAGCCAGTATGTACTAAAATGACCCTTTACAGGGTTAATGAAATGCCACCCAGCCCCTATCACCCCCTGTGGCCAGAATATTCCACTTGCAACTTCAGAGTGCCGGCCTGGTCTGTTGGGAAGCTCACATACCTGGTGCTGCAGTCTGCTTTCCAGCATGTTTCCTGCATGTTTTAGATCATGAACACAGCTGATTTGTTTGATTTAGTGATGAACCGCTCCTGTAGACACTAATGAAGGCTGAGGAGACATTTCAGCAGTTAGATCAAGGTGTTAAAAAGAATAACGCACAGCGAGGAGATAAGTTTTGCTTTCAGTTCTACAAAGAGACACTAGGGGGTGCTAAAAGCCAGACAAAAACTGCCTAGTCTCATTTTAAGACAGGTGTGTTCGTAATATTGTGGTCCTGTTTCAGACGTTTTCATTTATAAGAGTAACACATGTGCATTATAGAGGGCTGTATCCAATTCAGAGCAGTTTTACCAGCATGTGCAGCAGCAAAAATGGAATGCAGCCTTAATTAACTCACCGGTGCAACAGGTCAAAGGGAGAATCGTTGAGATACACGAGGACTTTCCTCGCTGACTTCACAGTCAAATCTGGAATTTGTGATTGTGATCACTTTAGTCTCTGTTTTCAGCTTTCTGACAACAAAAAGTAATTTTTTAGCTCCACCTCTTTATGAAGCATTGTTGAGTTACATGACAAGTAAAGTTATTAGAGGGAAGAAGAAGAAGAAGAAGAAGAAGAAGAAGAAGAAGAAGAAGAAGACATAGGAACAACAAGAAGAATAAAGAAGGAAGAAAGCAGAAGGAAGAAGAAGAAAGAAGAAGAAGAAGAAGGAAGCAGAAAGAAGAAAGCAGAAGGAAGAAGAAGAAAGAAGAAGAAGGCAGAAAGAAGAAGAAGAAGAAGAAGAAGACATAGGCACAACAAGAAGAAAGAAGAAGGAAGCAGAAAGAAGAAGAAGAAGAAGAAGAAGAGGGAAGCAGAAGAAAGAAGTAGAAAAAGCAAGAAGAGGAAGAAGAAAGCAGAAGGAAGAAGAAGAAAGAAGAAGGAGAGGAAGAAGAAAGCAGAAGGAAGAAGGAAGCAGGAAGAAGAAGAAGAAGAAGAAGAAGAAGAAGAAGAAGAAGAAGAAAGAAGAAGAAGAGGAAAGAAGAAGGGAAAAGAAGAAGAAAGAAGCAATGAGAAGAAGAAGAAGAAGAAGAAGAAGAAGAAGAAGAAGAAGAAGAAGAAGAAGAAGAAGAAGAAGAAGAAAGCAGAAGAAAGAAGTAGAAAAAGCAAGAAGAGGAAGAAGAAAGCAGAAGAAAGAACTAGAAAAAAAGAAGAAAGAAGTAGAAAAAGCAAGAAGAGGAAGAAGAAAGAAGAAGAAAGCAGAAGGAAGAAGAAGAAAGAACAAGAAGAAGAAAGCAGGGAGAATAAGAAGAAAGCAGAAGAAGAAAGAAGAGGAAGAAGAAAGAAGAAGAAGAAAGAAGTAAAAAAGAAGAAAGAAGTAGAAAAAGCAAGAAGAGGAAGAAGAAAGCAGAAGGGAAAAGAAGAAGAAAGAAGCAATGAGAAGAAGAAGAAGAAGAAGAAGAAGAAGAAGAAGAAGAAGAAGAAAGAAGTAGAAAAAGCAAGAAGAAGAGGAAGAAGAAAGCAGAAGGGAGAATAAGAAGAAAGAAGAAGAAAGAAGAAGAAAGAAGAAGAAGAAGAAGAAGAAGAAGAAGAATAGGCACAACAAGAAGAAAGAAGAAGGAAGCAGAAAGAAGAAGAAGAAGAAGAAGAAGAAGAAGAAGAAGAAGAAGAAGAAGAAGAAGAAGAAGAAGAAGAAGAAAGAAGTAGAAAAAGCAAGAAGAGGAAGAAGAAAGCAGAAGGGAGAATAAGAAGAAAGCAGAAGGAAGAAGAAGAAAGAAGAAGAAGAAGAAGAAGAAGAAGAAGACATAGGCACAACAAGAAGAAAGAAGAAGGAAGCAGAAAGAAGAAGAAGAAGAAGAAGAAGAAGAAGAAGAAGAAGAAGAAGAAGAAGAAGAAGAAGAAGAAGAAGAAAGAAGTAGAAAAAGCAAGAAGAGGAAGAAGAAAGCAGAAGGGAGAATAAGAAGAAAGCAGAAGGAAGAAGAAGAAAGAAGAAGAAGAAGAAGAAGAAGAAGAAGACATAGGCACAACAAGAAGAAAGAAGAAGGAAGCAGAAAGAAGAAGAAGAAGAAGAAGAAGAAGAAGAAGAAGAAGAAGAAGAAGAAGAAGAAGAAAGAAGTAGAAAAAGCAAGAAGAGGAAGAAGAAAGCAGAAGGGAGAGGAAGAAGAAAGCAGAAGGAAGAAGGAAGCAGGAAGAAGAAGAAGAAGAAGAAGAAGAAGAAGAAGAAGAAATCAGAAGAAAGAAGTAGAAAAAGCAAGAAGAGGAAGAAGAAAGCAGAAGGGAGAATAAGAAGGAAGAAGAGGAAGAAGAAAGAAGAAGAAAGCAGAAGGAAGAAGAAAGAACAAGAAGAAGAAAGCAGGGAGAATAAGAAGAAAGCAGAAGAAGAAAGAAGAGGAAGAAGAAAGAAGTAAAAAAGAAGAAAGAAGTAGAAAAAGCAAGAAGAGGAAGAAGAAAGCAGAAGGGAAAAGAAGAAGAAAGAAGAAGGAAGCAGAAAGAAGCAAGGAGAATAAGAAGAAAGAAGAAGAAGAAGAAAGAAGTAGAAAAAGCAAGAAGAAGAAGAAGAAGAGGAAAGCAGAAGGGAAAAGAAGAAGAAGAAGAAGAAGAAGAAGGAAGCAGAAGAAAGAAGTAGAAAAAGCAAGAAGATGAAGAAGAAAGCAGAAGGGAAAATAAGAAGAAAGAAGAGGAAGAAGAAAGAAGAAGAAGAAGAAGAAGAAGAAGAAAGAAGAAGAAGAAGAGGAAAGCAGAAGGGAAAAGAAGAAGAAGAAGAAGAAGAAGGAAGCAGAAGAAAGAAGTAGAAAAAGCAAGAAGAAGAGGAAGAAGAAAGCAGAAGGGAGAATAAGAAGAAGAGGAAGAAGAAAGCAGAAGGGAAAAGAAGAAGAAAGCAGAAAGAAGAAGAAGAAGAAAGAAGTAGAAAAAGCAAGAAGAGGAAGAAGAAAGCAAAAGGAAGAAGAAGAAGAAGAAGAAGAAGAAAGAAGTAGAAAAAGCAAGAAGAAGAGGAAGAA
>SSNS01000217.1:679326-696807 GCA_006937985.1 Aphyosemion australe
AAAAAGCAAGAAGAAGAGGAAGAAGAAAGCAGAAGGGAGAATAAGAAGAAAGAAGAGGAAGAAGAAAGAAGAAGAAAGCAGAAGAAGAAGAGGAAGAAGAAAGCAGAAGGAAGAAGAGGAAGAAGAAAGCAGAAAGAAGAAGAAGAAGAAGAAAGAAGAAGAAGAAGAAGAAGAAGAGAAAAAGGAAGAAGAGGAAGAAGAAAGCAGAAGGAAGAAGAGGAAGAAGAAAGCAGAAGGGAAAAGAAGAAGAAAGCAGAAAGAAGAAGAAGAAAGAAGTAGAAAAAGCAAGAAGAAGAGGAAGAAGAAAGCAGAAGAAGAAAGAAGAAGAAAGAAGTAGAAGAAAAAGAAGAAAGAAGAAGAAAGAAGAAGAAGAAAAGAAGAAAAGAAGAAGAAGAAGAAGAAGAAGAAGAAGAAGAAGAAGAAGAAGAAGGAAGCAGAAGAAAGAAGTAGAAAAAGCAAGAAGAAGAGGAAGAAGAAAGCAGAAGGGAGAATAAGAAGAAAGACGAAGAAAGCAGAAGGAAGAAGAAGAAAGAAGAAGAAAGCAGAAGAGAGAAGAAGAAGAAGAGGAAGAAGAAAGCAGAAGAAGAGGAAGAAGAAAGCAGAAGAAGAAGAGGAAGAAGAAAGCAGAAGGGAAAAGAAGAAGAAAGCAGAAAGAAGAAGAAGAAGAAAGAAGTAGAAAAAGCAAGAAGAGGAAGAAAAAAGCAAAAGGAAGAAGAAGAAGAAGAAGAAGAAGAAGAAGAAGAAGAAGAAGAAGAAGAAGAAGAAGAAAGAAGTAGAAAAAGCAAGAAGAAGAGAAAGAAGAAAGCAGAAGAAGAAAGAAGAAGAAGAAAGAAGTAGAAGAAAAAGAAGAAAGCAGAAGGAAGAAGAAGGAAGCAGGAAGAAGAAGAAGAAGAAGAAGAAGAAGGAAGCAGAAGAAAGAAGTAGAAAAAGCAAGAAGAAGAGGAAGAAGAAAGCAGAAGGGAGGATAAGAAGAAAGAAGAAAGCAGAAGGAAGAAGAAGAAAGAAGAAGAAAGCAGAAGAGAGAAGAAGAAGAAGAGGAAGAAGAAAGCAGAAGAAGAAGAGGAAGAAGAAAGCAGAAGGGAAAAGAAGAAGAGGAAGAAGAAAGCAGAAGAAGAAGAGGAAGAAGAAAGCAGAAGGGAAAAGAAGAAGAAAGAAGAAGAAAGAAGAAGAAAGAAGTAGAAGAAAAAGAAGAAAGCAGAAGGAAGAAGAAGGAAGCAGGAAGAAGAAGAAGAAGAAGAAGAAGAAGAAGAAGAAGAAGAAGAAGAAGAAAGAAGAAGAAGAAGAAAGAAGTAGAAAAAGCAAGAAGAAGAAGAAGAAGAGGAAAGCAGAAGGGAAAAGAAGAAGAAGAAGAAGAAGAAGAAGGAAGCAGAAGAAAGAAGTAGAAAAAGCAAGAAGAAGAGAAAGAAGAAAGCAGAAGGGAGAATAAGAAGAAAGAAGAGGAAGAAGAAAGAAGAAGAAGAAGAAGAAGAAGAAGAAGAAGAAGAGGAAGAAGAAAGAAGAAGAAGAAGAAGAAGAAGAAGAAGAAGAAGAAGAAAGAAGAAGAAGAAGAGGAAAGCAGAAGGGAAAAGAAGAAGAAAGAAGCAATGAGAAGAAGAAGAAGAAGAAGAAGAAGACGAAGAAGAAGAAAGAAGTAGAAAAAGCAAGAAGAAGAAGAAGAAAGAAGAAGAGGAAAGCAGAAGGGAAAAGAAGAAGAAAGAAGCAATGAGAAGAAGAAGAAGAAGAAGAAGAAGAAGGAAGCAGAAGAAAGAAGTAGAAAAAGCAAGAAGAAGAGGAAGAAGAAAGCAGAAGGGAGAATAAGAAGAAAGAAGAGGAAGAAGAAGGAAGCAGGAAGAAGAAGAAGAAGAAGAAGAAGAAGAAGAAGAAAGAAGTAGAAAAAGCAAGAAGAAGAGAAAGAAGAAGAAAGAAGTAGAAGAAAAAGAAGAAAGCAGAAGGAAGAAGAAGGAAGCAGGAAGAAGAAGAAGAAGAAGAAGAAGAAGAAGAAGAAGAAGAAGAAGAAGAAGAAGAAGAAGAAAGAAGAAGAAGAGGAAAGAAGAAGGGAAAAGAAGAAGAAAGAAGTAATGAGAAGAAGAAGAAGAAGAAGGAAGCAGAAGAAAGAAGTAGAAAAAGCAAGAAGAAGAGAAAGAAGAAAGCAGAAGGGAGAATAAGAAGAAAGAAGAGGAAGAAGAAAGAAGAAGAAGAAGAAGAAGAAGAAGAAGAAGAAGAAGAAGAGGAAGAAGAAAGAAGAAGAAGAAGAAGAAGAAGAAGAAGAAGAAGAAGAAGAAGAAAGAAGAAGAAGAAGAGGAAAGCAGAAGGGAAAAGAAGAAGAAAGAAGCAATGAGAAGAAGAAGAAGATGAAAGAAGCAATGAAAAGAAGAAGAAGAAGAAGAAGAAGACGAAGAAGAAGAAAGAAGTAGAAAAAGCAAGAAGAAGAAGAAGAAAGAAGAAGAGGAAAGCAGAAGGGAAAAGAAGAAGAAAGAAGCAATGAGAAGTAGAAAAAGCAAGAAGAAGAGGAAGAAGAAGAAAGAAGTAGAAAAAGCAAGAAGAAGAGGAAGAAGAAAGCAGAAGGGAGAATAAGAAGAAAGAAGAGGAAGAAGAAAGAAGAAGAAAGCAGAAGAAGAAGAGGAAGAAGAAAGCAGAAGGGAAAAGAAGAAGAAAGCAGAAAGAAGAAGAAGAAGAAGAAGAAAGAAGTAGAAGAAAAAGAAGAAAGCAGAAGGAAGAAGAAGGAAGCAGGAAGAAGAAGAAGAAGAAGAAGAAGAAAGCAGAAGAAGAGGAAGAAGAAAGCAGAAGAAGAAGAGGAAAGAAGAAGGGAAAAGAAGAAGAAAGAAGCAATGAGAAGAAGAAGAAGAAGAAGAAGGAAGCAGAAGAAAGAAGTAGAAAAAGCAAGAAGAAGAGAAAGAAGAAAGCAGAAGGGAGAATAAGAAGAAAGAAGAGGAAGAAGAAAGAAGAAGAAGAAGAAGAAGAAGAAGAAGAAGAAGAAAGAAGAAGAGGAAAGCAGAAGGGAAAAGAAGAAAAAAGAAGCAATGAGAAGAAGAAGATGAAAGAAGCAATGAAAAGAAGAAGAAGAAGAAGAAGACAAAGAAGAAGAAGAAAGAAGTAGAAAAAGCAAGAAGAAGAAGAAGAAAGAAGAAGAGGAAAGCAGAAGGGAAAAGAAGAAGAAAGAAGCAATGAGAAGAAGAAGAAGAAGAAGAAGAAGAAGAAGAAGAAGAAGGAAGCAGAAGAAGGAAGCAGAAGAAAGAAGTAGAAAAAGCAAGAAGAAGAGGAAGAAGAAAGCAGAAGGGAGAATAAGAAGAAAGAAGAGGAAGAAGAAGGAAGCAGGAAGAAGAAGAAGAAGAAGAAGAAGAAGAAGAAGAAAGAAGTAGAAAAAGCAAGAAGAAGAGGAAGAAGAAGAAAGAAGTAGAAAAAGCAAGAAGAAGAGGAAGAAGAAAGCAGAAGGGAGAATAAGAAGAAAGAAGAGGAAGAAGAAAGAAGAAGAAAGCAGAAGAAGAAGAGGAAGAAGAAAGCAGAAGGAAGAAAGAAGAAGAAAGCAGAAAGAAGAAGAAGAAGAAGAAAGAAGTAGAAAAAGCAAGAAGAGGAAGAAGAAAGCAAAAGGAAGAAGAAGAAGAAGAAGAAAGAAGTAGAAAAAGCAAGAAGAAGAGGAAGAAGAAAGCAGAAGGGAGAATAAGAAGAAAGCAGAAGAAGAAGAAAGAAGTAGAAGAAAAAGAAGAAAGCAGAAGGAAGAAGAAGGAAGCAGGAAGAAGAAGAAGAAGAAGAAGAAGAAGAAGAAGAAGGAAGCAGAAGAAAGAAGTAGAAAAAGCAAGAAGAGGAAGAAGAAAGCAGAAGGGAAGAAGGAAGCAAGAAGAAGAAGAAGAAGAAGAAGAAGAAGAAGAAGAATAAAGCAGAAGAAAGAAGTAGAAAAAGCAAGAAGAGGAAGAAGAAAGCAGAAGGGAAAATAAGAAGAAAGAAGAGGAAGAAGAAGATGAAAGAAGTGATTGTAACTGATTTAGGGTCAGTAAGAGTAGTTTTGGTGTTTTCATGGTGAACGAGGAACATGAATCATCTCTGAGATGAACACTATAGACAACACAATCATTATTCTAAGTTTTGTTCAGGCCAAATGTTCAAACTAGTTTTTTATCCCTTATTGAAAAGTGAATGGCTCATGCTGATAATTCCTCCTGTCAGTCAGGAAGTGGGAAGGATTTTATTTTATTCATATTGTGGCCATGACCTCACTCACCGAGGAGTGCTCACGCATCTCTAATCTCTTTTAGATGGGATGGGATGTGTGTTTTTACCCCTGGGTAATAAATCTAATGGTCTAAACTTTTGCTACATCTCATCACCAGACAACAAGAGGAACTCGGTGCTTCATGTTCTCTCCAACTTCGTTATGCCGCCCCAGAAAGGGAAGATTTCACAGGAAAACGTATATATCTGCTTTGATTTTTGTCTGCTTTCTCGCAATATGGGGCTGCTTTAGTGGAATAAACATTGATTTTTTTAAGCTTTTGGTGCTTTTGGTGCATTAGCTTTTAAATTTGAAATTGTATTTGCAGGACCTGTTTGTGATCAATGAGAGAAATCAAGATTTATAGCTGTGATGCAATCTGGAGGAACAGCAGCGTTTCAGAGCCTGGGACGCTGTTCTTCCTGGAATTTGAGTCTGTCTGTAGGTCTGTCTGTCCCTCTGTAGGTCTGTCTGTCTCTCTTTAGGGCTGTATGTAGGTCTGTCATTAGATTTTTTTATTTTATACCCATTTTCGGTGTTTGCTTTCTTCATACTTGTCTTCCTTTAGCCATTTACGAGTTAAAGAGATAAAAGCAGTGAATCCACTTCCTCTCATCTCCTCCCTAATTACTCATCTTCATCATCTGCCTCTTTATTTCTTTGAAAGCCTCTTTAATGACAAGGTTTGATGTTCTGGCTGCATGTCTCCAACTTGGAAGAGCTTCCTTGAGACCAGCAAGTAGCCTTTCATAAATACACATACAGGTCCTGTAAACACACACACACACACTCCCAGACTGCCCTTGTTCCAGACTCTCCATTGTGTATCTACAGCCTTGAAGAATCTTGAAGAGTGTCTTAAAAGCATGAAGAGGTTCTAAGAGGGACACACTCACTCACACACACACACACACTAATGGCCTCACATTAGCTGTCAGCAGCAGAGACACAGATACACTTCACAGGGTGCTTTCGTCTTTCAAGAGGAGAGAACAGTTTTTGGAGCCCCTAAAGGCTCCCAAACAGAAACATCTTTTTGTTGTTGTTGTTTTTGGAAATAAGGTCAAAATTCTCAATATTCTGTCCCTGACTTCCAACAAGCCTGCAGCTGTTTGTGCTGCGTCTGCATGAATGTTTGAGTTTCTGAGATCAGATCAAATTGGAAATCAAAAGGACAACACAGAAATCTGCCAGCATTCCTCACAAGGTGTAACAAAGCACAATATTTTTAATTCTTTGAATGATTCAATTAAAATTCTTCAAGCGGTTTGAATCTTTCCTATGAAACACAATTGTGAATTTTTAAAACTTCTCAAAAGATACAAAATATTGTGGGTTCCAATAAAAATCAAGGACATTCAATATTTTGATTGAAGACAATTTCCTCTCATTTTTTCTGAAACAAGTGTTGACTTCTGGCAAGTAAGATTTTCATGCAGCTTCTGCTTTTGCCACAGGCTAAAATACTTCTAACGCAGGATAATCTAAAGCTGTCTGATGACGTGAAGCAGGTGTTGATATGACTCACCTGTAAAGTGACCTGGGTAAAGCTTCAGGACAAATCCGATAAAAAAAAAAAATGTGATTGAAAACATAATAAAGTGTGTCTGAGTCTTGCTATTTGATGAAGAAACGCTGATCTAGTTATAGCCTTAATGTGATCAGTGAAACTCAGGTCTGAATCAATTATAACACCAAGATTTCTAACATGAGTCTTTGTTTTAATTCCTCTGGAGCCAAGTTGAGCAATAACCTCCATCCTATCCTTCTTATTTCCAGAGACAATAACTTCAGTCTTGTCTTTGTTTAACGGAAGGAAGTTTGACTGCATCCAGTCATTAAATTGCTCCAAACACTGATAGAGTGAGTCTAGGTGACCACAGTCACTAGGTGATAGAGCTAGGTAGATCTGAGTGTCATCTGCATAACTATGATAGGTAATGTTGTTATTGTGTATGACCCGACCCAGGGGGACCATGTAGAGATTGAAGAGCAGTGGTCCAAGAATAGAATGGGGGACCTCACATGTGTCATTTTCGGGGTGGTGAGTGGATCCAAAATGCAGTGAGTTCCAGCAGGCATTTGAGGAAGGTTTAAGGTCTTTAATCCAGTAAAACTCAGGAAGAAAGCAAACACTGACAACAACAATGAACCGACACAACTCAAGAGACAAACAGGGCTTAAATACATGAGGAGCAGGGAACACAGGTGATTAGGGAAACGAGAGGCAGGTGGGACCAATTAACACACGGGACACTACAGAGAACTAAACAGGGGCTGGTGACACAGAACATGAAAAACATGTAGTGGTGATCTGCTTTAATTTGTGATCACCAACCCCTGTCTGCGAGGTAGGATCTAAACCAATGAGCCTATTAAGAAGGATGTTGTGGTCCACAGTATCAAAAGCTGCACTGAGATTGAGCATCATCAGAACAATCACAGTGTAGTATGCTGGAGCCACCAGCAGGGACAAGAAGAGGCTGCAGCATATCGTGCGCTCTGCTGAGATCATTGGCTGCAAACTTCCCTCAATGCAGGACCTGTACACCTCCAGGACATTGGGGTGTGCAGGTCGGATAACAGCTGACCCGTGTCACCCTGACACAGTCTTTTCGACTCGCTCCCATCTGGCAGGATGCTCCGATCCATTCGGACCAAAACCTCTTACCACAAGAACAGTTTCTTCCCCTCTGCAATTGGACTCATGAATGACAACCCTAGGACTGCCCACTCCAGTCGCTTTTGGCACTTACACATCAGCTCCGCTCCACTCCGCACTGCCCGCCCCAGCCTGGCCGCATTCATTCCACACTGCTTTAGGAATATAGATGTAATTGAGCACATGGGCGGTCTCCAAAATCGGCGCAAAGATATCAGTGATGTCATGAGAACATCTCCGAACATGTGGGCAGGGCAAAAGAGCATGGAGAAGTCCGCAGTATCTTCCTTATTAAACAAAGGCATCCTGAGCAGTCTTGTGCTTTTGTAGACTCTCTGCCTCTCTGCCTGTGACATTTCGGCCCAATCCCAATACTCGCACTTCCACCCTTGCGCACTTCAAATGCACGTTCCCGGCCAGGGGTGTGAGTGCATAGGGTGTCCCGATTCTCAAGTGCGGAAGGTGACCACACCCCATTTGCACCTTTAATCCGCACTTCGCCCAAGTCCACATCGATGCGGACTTTGTGCAAGGGTATTATCCACAATCCATTGCTGCTTTCAAATGAAAGAAGATCATTTTAAGACGATTAATGATGTTTATTCATGCTCTGGATGTTTTAGACTAAGATTTAATGTGGACACGCAATATTTTGGCTGTGCCGGACGGTCATTATAATAATGCATGTTTCTCACAGCAGCTATCTCTGTGTTTTCTGCAGTTCTGTACATGGAGCCCAACGTCGCAGCATTCATACACAGTAGAGTGTTAAGATTCTGCCTTACCGTTTGAATTGCAATCAAGTTTCTCAATGTTGGAATGGCCTTCTTTCTAGCTGAATCCTCATTGGTTAGCACAGACACCGAGACCAGTGGGGAGGGTTTCCGGAACAGCGCCATTAAAAATGAAAGTAATCTACTGGTCCCTGGTAGCTTGGTCCAATTTTGGTAGAACAAAAACATTTATGTGTTGAGTTTGGCAGTCAACTACTGAGCATCTCACATGTGAAACTCACTTCTTCATTTTGCGTTCTGCCGGTGCTCGACTGAATTTGAGGGGGAGAGGGGCAGTGCGGCCTGTAGCAGCGTGGCTCTGTGCTGTCCATATATGGAATATCCTGCCTTTGTTACGACATGTAGGTGAGAACCCAAGATCTCGTTTTGGAGTGCGCGTGCTCGTGGGGTGCACGTGGGCTGTTTGAAGAAGGCAAGATTAACACTCTAATGTTAAATATAGGCTTCTCGGCCAGTGAAAAATCATTAGGAAGCCATTGTTTTGTCTATCTACAATCGAAATAAAATGAGTTTTTAACATGTGACCAAGCAACCTCAACAGTAGGAATGAGGCTACAGATGTGTATTCTGTTGGTCTGTTGGTGGGAATTATATCAATTAATGTTCCATTATCGAAAGACTTATTGGTAAATCTAGTCAGACTGTACAATCTGGGAAATCTGGGAGAGGTTTAAAGCATCCAGCTGAAGTTGCAGGGAAGTAGGTGGCTTGAGCATATCCCAGTTCAATTCACCTCATAACAAAAATTCAGAGGAGGTGTAAGAGGCAATGAATTCACTGAGAGTAGACAGGGCTTGGGAAGGGAAGATGGAGGCCTGTAACAGCCAGGAACAACCAAAGAGTAGTTTTTTGAGAGATAGATTTTCTGTGAGAGCAGCTGATGCATGCTTATGCATGAGGAGAACATGCTACCTTCACACATGCATGAGGAGAACATGCTACCTCCACACATGCATGAGAACATGCTGCCTCCACGCATGCATGAGGAGAACATGCTAACCCCACACATGCATCAAAGTCACAAAGGAGCTACTTCAGAGAGGATGGAGAGCTGATTGTGGCTCCTAAGCTGAAGGCTGCAAACCGCTGAGCTAAATTAAGATGGTACTTTTGGTTTTGTAGGGCATGAAGCTAATTGTTTTGCTCCAGGCAAACACATCATAAAAAGACATCATGCAGGCTGGTTGGTAGATGGATAATTTCTATTCTGCACCTTTGTGCGTTAAATGAGCCTGCACCTACAACACAAATATGTGTGGACCTTGATGAATGCGGTTTCACTCTCTCAGGGCTATTTATCAGAAACAACAGCAACATTTTCTACCTCAGCAGCTGCTGCAAAATGAACCTTTAAATGTACCAGAGAGAATTCACTCACTCACTTTCAAGGTTCATTCCCTCTGTCAGCGCATGCCAGCTTACAGTTTAACATACTGTAACTATTAATTTCTGTTAAAACATACTGCTGATCTGTTTCTGCTTTAACAGAATGCAGAGGCTCATTGTGGGATGATAGATAATCCATTTCCTAATCTTTTCATTCTCTGCAAACATCTGCTGCAAATAACGTGCCAAACTCACTCGTTAGCATTGCTAGAAGGTAGAACACCTGAACCTTTTAGAGTTGTTACCTTTTCAAGCATCTGAGAGATGCTAAGTTGATGATCATTTTTGTCATGAAAAATGAATATCAGATAAGCATAAAGGGCAGAGATGCAACCACTCATTTTATGGTTTTGGGTTATTTTTTCATATTCAGCGGACTACAGAAGCACGTACTGGCATGTGTACTTACATGGCGGTGGCCTGCTAGGTGGAGACTGCTGCTGGTGATTGAGGAGGCAGCATTGATTTTTTTTTTCTCCCCCCTCCATTTTCTCTGGGATTCTGACAGAATCATAGCACCATGGAAACAAAGAAACTGCTTTGTGACAGAGGAAAACCTTTCATTTTGGTTGGGCTGGATGGATGCTTGCTGCTGATAACAGCGTGGATAATCACACACACACACACACACACACACACACACACATACCAGTGTAAGACACCACTCGTATATAAGGTTAAAGTATGATTGTTCACATGATTGTGGAAATAAACAACTCAAAGGAACCTCCTCACTAAGCTGCAGCTCAGACACACAATCAGTGTTATTATCAGCCTCAACGAGAGTAAATGTCACAGCGGCTGTTTCAAATTAAACAGGTTTATATTTACAGTTTGCTTGTTTGTTTGGTTGGTTGGTTGGTTGCTTGGTTGGCTGTTTGTTTGAGGTGTCCAAACTTTTTGATCTGCTTTTTTTCAGACCTCACATTATATGGAGCCTAAGGCTCCGCCCCTCATGGGTCCTCTTTACATGTACATCTCACAAAACCTACATTAACTTTTGCCGCCTGTTGAAAATAAGCACTTTCTGGCATCAAAATGTGTCTTTAAAAATTGTGGACATCATCTGTTAAATTCATGGCACAAATCAAATGGGCCTGCTCATAGATTCCCATTCATTTTTGTTTTTGGCAGTAGGGGACCCATAGACCAGTAGGTGGGGGCGTGGCTTAGGCCCCCTATACATAAAAACTGTTAAATGTGTCTACCTGCAGCAACAGCCCGTGAAGGTGGAACCAAAATCGGAAAGTTCCATCATCTTGGACAGCATTTCCTTAAACCTGTCAGCCTACACAATTATGAAAAGATCATGAAAATTTAGTTTAATCTGTTGCATGATGGTTTTATCTTCAAATATATCACATTTTAACTGTTTTGTGCTAATTGATCACAAACACATACAGTGGGGCAAAAATGTATTTAGTCAGTATAGTGTCTACTATATATGAAAGAATATAATATAATGTATTTCTGTGTTTACCTCTCAGGATAACCGTTGACCTTAGAGCCACGTGTGTTAATAGAATTAGCATGATTCCATACCATGAGGCCAGCTGATCAGCTGTGGCCGATGCAGAAAGACTCTGTGTTTTCCTTATATGGAAGAGAATGACCCTCAGTTCTTAAGGATAATGTGACATAGTCATAGATTGGACGGTTCACTCGGAGGAGATTCGGTTTCTCATCTCTCACTCCCTACATGGGAGTGGAAAGTTGGGCGCACCAGATGCAGGTCTACAATTGTTTCTGGTGTCCTTTGACAGCTCTTTGGTCTTGGCCATAGTGAAGTTTGGAGTGTGACTGTCTGAGGGTGTGGACAGGTGTCTTTTATTCTGATAACGAGTTCCAACAGGTGCCATTAATACAGGTAACGAGTGGGGGACAGAGGAGCCTATTACAGAAGAAGTCACAGGTCTGTGAGAGATATTGCTTGTTTGTATGAGACCAAATATTTATTTTCCACCATAATTTGCAAATAAATTATTTAAAAATGTGACAATGTGATTTTCAATCAATCAATCAAATTTTGTTTGTATAGCGCCTTCCACTGCCTTTTCAGGAGCCCAAGGCGCTGAACATAAATACTATAAAAAGATAAAAGAAGAAACAGATAAAAGTCATTCAGAAAGGGTTAAAAAGGGATAAAACAAAATAAAATAAAAGCCAAACGATAAAAGTCAGTCTTCAAGCGACTTTTAAAAACCTGCAGTGTTGGACATTGCTTCACATCAGATGGTAAGTCATTCCACAGAGTAGGGGCATAACTGAAAAGGCCTGGTCCCCTCTGCACCTGTACCTGGCACGTGGGACAGCCAACAACTCCTGCTCAGCAGAGCGAAGAGACCGGGATGGCACATGATGTTTCAACAATGCAACAATTTTCTGAATGTTTTTTCTCATTTTGTCTGTCATAGTTGAGGTATACCTATGATGAAAATTACAGGCCTCTCATCTTTTTAAGTGGGAGAACTTGCACAATTGGAGGCTGACTAAAAACGTTTTTGCCCCACTGTGTGTGTGCGTGCGTGTGTGCTTGTGTGTGTGTACACATTAATCTTTATAGAATCAAAATGCCATCTTATGAAACTGCAGATCTGCATAAAAACACAACAGTGCTGTTCACAGAACCCGTTTGTCTGTGTGTACCTGTTAGAGGCCGTTGTTATCATATCAGGTTCTGATTACATCATTTCAACATTTCTTAAACCAATGAAGCTTCCAGAAACGAACAGCAACATTCAAACAGAGAACATGCGATGAGCTTGATGAAAGTCCAGAGTCAAATTGCTCTTCATTAAACGATTTGACCCCAAAATATTAGATTTCAGAGTTTCTATTGCATTTAGCATCTTTTCTATCATTATTGAGATGACGAGAGATCGGATCGATTCTGAGTCATATTAGGCTGAAGGAGACCAGACCTCTGTGTCTGTTTGTGTTTAGTGTGGCTTAAACAATATGAATGCTGTTGTTAAGGCATGTGTGTGTGGGGGGGGCAATATAGATCATTTAATTTCATGGTTAAAACAAAGGTTAGGTATAGTTTAGAAATGAGTAGTTGGTGTGTTATGGTTAAGGTCAGGTTGTGTGTGCGTGCGTGCGTACGTGCGTGCGTGCGTGCGTGCGTGCGTGCGTGCGTGTGCATGCAGCATGCTGACTTTGTCCTTATTGAGCTGTTGTTGTAATCTGAACAGCTCTACCCAGAAGCTCCTGGCCTGCAGCAGGACAGACGGACGGAGATCAGCCGTTACTGAGAACAGACAGAAAAAAGGGACAATCTGCTCTAAAACATAACTCAGCCTGAAGAGGTCATCCGGGTGCCTCCGCCATCAGGGTGCCTCTTGGGAATAGAGATGACTGAGTAGTTTGAGGGAACTTGTAGATCTTCGTGTTCATGTTAGAATAACATGCCAGAAGAGCTAAATGACGTATTAATGAAATTCAAATTTAATATTTTCTAATGACTTTTAGAACCATTTTGAGCAAAAAGAAAGCATCTCTACATGAGCTTGACCTGGTCATTCATGTGAGTTTGCAGATGATCACAGTCTAGGGAGACATTTTTCTCATTACTCCTACTGTATATTTATTTGGGTTGGGAATTTAATGCATTAATTATGATTATTTATGATTAATTAATTAGAAAAATAATTGCATTAATAGAAAGTACCGCTTGGGGGGCAACAAAGTTTTTCATCAATATTCATATATATCAATAAATATCATCAAGCTGCACCTCTAAAAGATTGCAAAGCCCAGGCTGCAACACCATAGAACCTATTTACATGCTCCAAACACAACTAAAACTACAATTAAATGAATCATGACAAATTGCTTTTCATGAAGAAAAGAAAGAAAGAAAAATAAAGTTTTTTACCATTATGTTTTGTAGTTGGTAGAAAGCAGGCAGGCAGTAACTTTATCCATATTAATTTTATTACAGCAGGAGAGACAAGCATGCAGGCAGCATGCATCTTGTAACTCTCAGCAGAACTTTCTCTGAACTCTACACTACACCTCTATATATATTAGCAGTGCTCTGCTGCCACCTAGTGTTCAATTCAGCACACAACATTTACAATGTTCCATGTCCATTTATGAATAACACATATGCTAATATTTACACATCCCAACAAATCCCACAATGGTTACCTTCATAATGAGACCACATTACTCAAATAGACCTTGTGGTTACAGAGATATAGTCATTAACGTGTAGGTATGTCATCTGTGCCTCACTAACATTATTTTTAATAAAAAAAATAATTGATTAGGGGCAAATTATCTTGAGTGATTAAAATACAAGTTTTAATCAAGTCCCACCCCTAATATATATATTAAAATAAATCCCCATCTCACCCTCCGTGGGTGGTCTCATCCTTCCAAGCTTGGGTCCTCTACCAGAGGCCTGGGAGTTTGAGGGTTCTGCGCAGAATCTTAGCTGTTCCTAGATCTGCACTTTTCTGGACTAAGATGTCTGATGTTTTTCCTGAAATCTGCTTTAGCCACTCGTCCAGTTTGGGGGTCACTGCCCCGAGTGCCCCGATGACCAAGTTCTTCTTTGAGGCCTCTGATTCTTCTGTAGAAGTGAACAAACAATGGTGCAACCCTAACCCTGAATAAACGGTGGTGTACCCCAACCCTGAATTAACGTGGTGTACCCCTAACCCTGAATAAATGGTGGTGTACCCCTAACCCTGAATAAATGGTGGTGTATCCCTAACCCTGAATAAACGGTGGTGTACCCCTAACCCTGAATAAATGGTGGTGTACCCCTAACCCTGAATAAATGGTGGTGTACCCCTAACCCTGAATAAATGGTGGTGTACCCCTAACCCCGACTAAAATGCGGTGTACCCCTAACCCTGAATAAACGGTGGTGTGCCCCTAACCCTGAACAAACGGTGATGTACCCCTAACCCTGAATAAATGGTGGTGTATCCCTAACCCCGGATAAACTGTGGTGTACCCCTAACCCTGAATAAACAGTGGCGTCATGGTTCTGCTGCATCTCGCTTTGGCCTTTCCAGGATGACTCGTCTCATCTGAAGCCACTTAAAGCTAAATGTCCCATCTGGTAACATTTCCACGTTTCTCCGCCCTAAATCAATAGCAATAATTTTCCTAAGACGCTCATGCACACACACACACATACACACACGCACACACACAGAGTCAGGTTCTTTTTGTTTTAGCTGCCATTCATTGTGATTGGCGTTATTGTGGCTGCTGTCCTTCATACGATTGACTGAACTTAAAACAAAATGAGGCGCTCCTCTCTCCATTCACGCCACCTATCTTTCTCATATTCTTATCTCTTGATTGGATCTATTGATTGTTTCACCTCTGATGTTGATTTGTTGTTCATTCTTTTGCGTGTGTTTTGACTCGCCAAAGCCTTCTGTTTTGCAGGCGACACATTCATGCGCCGGTCTCCATTTTAGCTCGCTCCGCCTGCAGGTTGGGCTGCATGATGGCCGACACTCATCTTTGAGGTGCACCACAGTAAACACACATGTGAGCAGACACAAATATAGGTATCCTCTGTTCCTCGCTCTGATTGATCGGAGACGGATGGAGCCGAGCTAGCGGAGACTGATGCTTCCTTATTAATGTATCCTGATGAGATAATTACTCCGCCCCTCTGCTCCTCGGCTCAGCAGTTAGTTAAACACGCGTCAGGGATTATGATGTCAGCTAGATTAAATGATCAATTACACACACACGGCTGAGTGCATGCTCCCTCTCCCACCCACTGAAACACCCATAACACAAACGCACACACACACACAGACTGAATGAGTGTATATGTAAAGCATGCACACTGTATGCGGTGGTCAGTGGCCGCCTGGTTGGGGGTGCTGGCTTTTGACCTTGCACTCAGGGGTCAGGCAGCAGACGGCCAGCCAGCTGGACATTTCCATCTCAAAGACCCTAAGGACCCCTCATACACACACACAAACACACACACACATACACACACACTACTTCTCTTCTTTAAGTTATATCTCATTTTCTCCTGCTGCCGATGGTTTATGAGTGTGGAGAAGCTGCAGCCATTCATTTCTCCCTAACTGGAGCTCTAATGGAGAGGTCCACGCTGGAAACCTGAGCTCTGGCTGAGTAATGAGCTGCCCTTTACTGTCCAGTGTGTGTAGCTTTGTGTGTGCACCGCCCAGCCAGCTCTGACCCTGTAAATGATGCGTCTCCTTCCCTCATCTTCGGTGGCTCTTTACTGCTAATAACCTCTGATCAGATCTGAGATGGCTGGCTCTTCACCAGGCCTGAACTATCTGCAGCCCAACAGCCCAACAGCCCGCTAACACGCTCCAATCAGCCGTGGGCTTCTCTATTGGAAGTTGATACTCAGGGATCTGTGGCTGGAACGGGTCACGCCTGGTGCCCTTCTGTAGTAGCCCAGCTAGAACCTCCACCTCTGACCAAGCAGAGGGGGGAGGAGGCAGCCACTTCTCTACCGTCTAATGCAGTTAGAGCAGAGCCAATCAGTCATCCCGACCAATACTAACCATGTCGCTGGGCCTCTCCTCCCATCTTTTCCACACAGGAGCCACAGAGAGCAGCTCTGTACATTTACCTGCAATTAGATTTGTCTGAGTATCCTGCAGGGAGTGATGGAGGCCCCTCCGACCTGGAGACGGCAACAACTCCTGTTCTTTGTGTGCTATGCAAGTGCATTTGTTTATGTGTGTAGTCAGACATGTAGAGCGTGTGGGGGGTAAGAGGGAGGCGTGGTTCTTTGTTTTTGTTAACAGAAGCAGATTTATGCACAGATGTGAAATCCAGGATGTCTCCAGAGACACGTCAATAAAAGAAACACATCTGCTGAGCAAACATTTGGTAACCATGGAGCTGTGGAGACATGCCACCCCACCTTTATGGGTTCTGATCCAGTATGTAAATTCTGAAATGTGAGTATTTTTACATCATAAACTGTTATTTGAACATTAAACATGTTTGTATTTAGGTCCAGCAACAAAATGAGCTGAATATGAGCTCCTACCCCTGTTGATCTACACGTGTTCTCGCTCCCATCTGGTCACAGCAGCAGCTTCAGAAAGCATCAGAACTCAGACCGGTTCTGGTTTGTGAGAATGCGGTACTGAACCACACAGGAAACAATAAAAACGTAGCCTATACAAAATCTGTTTAAACGTATTTTTAGGTATTTACCAGGAAAGGTATTTTATTTTGAAAAAACAAAATGACTATTTGGATAGAAGTGATCAAACTAGAAATCCAAGCATAATTATTCAATCTGTAATGAATGTGTGAATTTATTGAATTTTGATGAGTAATTAATCCCAACCATCAGCGCCCCGCTCTGTGATGCTGAACCGGCTGGAGAACAGCTGCTTTAGGATCTTTCTTCATCGTTTGAACCAAAGGCTCTTGAAGCATGAAAATGTATTAAATCTGTACTTCTGGAGCTGATATATTAAACATTTCAGACTATGTTACTATTAGCATTTGTAAACAGGGTTTTTGGGCATATAATAATGTCTTTATAACTGCATTTTTCATACTTAGAACTATCAAAGGGATCCTTGTTGTGAAGTGTAAAACATATCAGTGTTTATTCATGGCTTATAAACCTTTACAAATGTTAAATGAGCCAGTTTAAAGTGAGTCAATATTTATTTATAACTATAAACTTTTGCAACACTAGGAGCCTTACTAATAAAGGCATGATAACAAACTGCCTGATAACATAATCCCTATACAAACAATGTAAAATAAGAAACAATTAGACAATACCTTACTGAAACTGTGCAGCTGTTTAGATTACACTTAGAAGACACACGTTTTTACAAAACCTTCAAATAATAATAAAATAACAGGAAAATCTTAGTTGTCTTTGAAAAATGGTTAGGTTCACGTGTGTGTTCTAGATCAACATGCTAAAGCACAACAACGTAGAATAAAGTAGGCTTTCAGATAGACTTGCCTCTTCTAAGTACCAACAGCCCATTCTATTTTGTTTTTCACTTCATCATTGCCTTGAGTCTCCGCCTCACATCGCTTAGCAAAATGTAGAACGGTCTCTCCACTGGGCCTGTTGGAGACTAGCTCCTGGTAAACATTTTGTGTTTTCATCACATTTAGCTTTTATTTTATTTAAAATAGGGATATAACAAAGAGGTGTGGTTGTTAATTAAATCTTAAAATGGTTCATTAAATTCAAATTCAGTCCTGAGTCACCTGCTGGTATTCTTATGATCAACAAGAATAAAATAAACACATTCAATTTTTTTTGCAATAAACAGCTGAGTCTGTGGTGAACAAATACGTAGTTGTTGAGAAATAATTATTGAGTTAAGCTTACTACTGTAGGTAAATGAGTGCTTAACAACCAGTGTAACAGCACCAGAATGCAGGAAATGGCGTGTACACTGTAATTTTTTGTGTGGACCCCCCCCCCCCCCCCCCCCCCC
>SSNS01000217.1:696859-721006 GCA_006937985.1 Aphyosemion australe
CCCCCCAAAGCGCTTTACACTAGAAGAAGAAGAAACAATCTTTTATATACCACAGGGTCAGGGGGAGAGGGTTCCAGAGTCTGGGGACCGCAGCAGCAAATGATCTGTCACCTTTGTCTTTAGCCAGTGTATCATTCATCCACTCACACACACTCACACACTGGTGGTGATGAACTACAGTGTAGCCACAGCTGCCGTGGGGCACACCGACAGAGGCGAGGCTGCTGCACACTGGCACCACCGGTCCCTCCGACCACCACCAGCAGGCAAAGTGGGTTAAAGGTAATGCATACAATGTGTCTGGATTTCAGGAAAGGGCCGCCCTCTCCACGTTGCGCAACACTTTACCAGCCCCTGTTTACAAGCAGCTGCCGGCCGTAATGTGTAATTGTGAGGTCGTAAAAATAGCATGCCGAACTTTAGCTTACCTGTTGAGCAGAAAACCGGCGACAGCGGCATCTGTGGGGAGCCCAACCGGACCGCGTTTGCCTCCTCCCGGTTTTTGTGAGAGAGCTGATCAATGGTTTTTGATCCACCCGGAAGTAAAGTACGTCCTCCTTACCTTTAAGTGTCTTGCCCAAGGACACAACAGCAGCATTCTCTGCCGAGAGCCAGGATCATTTTATTTAATTTCATTTATTAATTTATAGAGCACCTTCCACAACCTTTAGGAGAAGCCCAAGGTGCTGGACACCACACTAAAAAGCTATTGCATTAAAAGACACAATAAAATAAAAATGAAAATAAAATAAAAACATAGTAAAAACATAATAAAAACAGCATAAAAACAGATAGAATAAAACCAACAACAATAAAATCAAGACCCCAATGGCAAAAATGCCTGGACATAATAATGGGCCTTCAGACGAGACTTAAAAATCTGAAGGGAAGGCGCCAGCCGAACAGTCAGAGGTAGACCATTCCATAAGGATGGTGCAAGGACCGCAAACGCACGCGCTCCCCTTGATTTGCACCTGGAACGAGGGACCACCAATAATTCCTGGTCAACAGAGCGTAGAGAGCGGGTGGGGACATGCCTATGTAGTAATGCTGATAAATAGGCAGGAGCAGTACTGTGAAGAGCCCTAAAAGCAAGAATCAGCACTTTAAACTTTGCTCTGTACTGCATGGGAAGCCAGTGTAGTTTTGCCAAGACCGGTGTAATATGGTCATGGCGTCTTGTTCCTGTCAAAAACCTAGCAGCTGAGTTTTGGACCAGCTGTAGGCGAGCAATCGCACCCTGACTCAGACCGGCATACAGTGCATTGCACTAGTCGAGTCTGAACAGGACAAAGGCATGAATAACAGACTGTAAATGCTCCCTGGACAGCAGGGGCTTGATCTTAGCTAGGCGTCTCAAATGAAAAAAGTGGAACGTACTACCATGTTAATTTGAGCATCAAATTTCAGGGAGGAATCATTTTTTTCACCAAGATTGGTAACAATATTTCACTCATACTGTGCCAAAGGGCCAAGGTCCACAGTGGAGGCTACACCCACTAGCGTACCTGGACTGAGTACTATTACCTCAGTCTTATCACTGTTCAGATGCAGGAAGTTGGACGCCATCCAGGACGTGACATCATTTAAACAATTCAGAAGAGGAGAAATGGATCCACTAGGCCCTCGGCGGATAGGGAGATATAACTGACAGTCGTCAGCATATAGGTGGAATCTCACCCCATGTCGACAGAGTAGATTCCCCAGAGGCAGGAGATACAATGCAAACAATAGGGGGGCCAGGACAGATCCCTGCGGCACACCCCATTGCAGGTCCACCCAGGGTGATGATGCCTCACCCATCCTCACACAGAAACTCCTGCCCTTAAGGTATGATTGAATCCATTTCAGGGCTAACCCCGAGATCCCCACCCAGCTCAACAGTCGGTCCAGAAGAATGTCATGATCGACCGTATCAAAGGCCGTAGACAGATCTAACAACAACAGAACAACTGCATCACCCATGTCACTTGCCAAATAGGCGTTGTTGAGAACCATGAGGAGAGCAGTCTCAGTACTGTGACCAGCTCTGAACCTCGACTGGTAAGTCACCCAGACCTCTTGAGTGTTCAAAAAAGCAACTAGTTGAGAATATACAACTCTCTCCAGCAGCTTCGATAGAAAAGGGAGATTCGAGATGGGCCTATAGTTAGCCAAAATGGAGGCATCCAGTCCTGATTTCTTTAACAATGGATGAACAACAGCCTTCTTCAGGGAAGCCAGAACCACACCAGAACTAAGACTACCATTTATAATAGCCAAAAGAAATGGTGCCAGCACAGAGAACGTTTCCCTAAATACCCTGGGAGGGAGAACATCACATGGAGAACCAGATGGCTTCAGCTGGCGGACCAGTTTCTCCAACTCAGACATAGATACAGGCTGAAAAAGTCCTAGCAGGGCCCGAGGCGGCACTGGGATCACCGAAACGGTCTGGGAATGATCGATGTCAGTTCTAATAGTTGAAACTTTATCAACAAAAAAATGAAGAAAGTCATTACAGTTTGAGGCAGTCGAAGGTAGCACACCAAAATCAGAGTGAGAAATGTCCAGAAAGGAATTCACTACTTTAAACAAAGTACGTGAATCGTGAGAGTTGGAATCCACAATGTCAGCAAAAAATTTCTGCCTAGCTTGCTTGACAACTTTCTGGTATTTGAACAGTGAATCTCGATACAAATCACGAGAAAGTTGGAGTGTGTCTTGCTTCCATTTGCGTTCTGCCCTCCTGCAGGCCCGCCTGCAAGCTCGAGTCTCATTAGACAACCAGGGTTCAGTCCTGCGTCTCGTTTTCAAAAGTCCAATGGGGGATCGAACCTACAACCCTCTGATTACTGGACAACCCACTCTACCTCCTGAGCTACTGCTGCCCCTTTATTAATTATTATAATAATAATAATAGTAATAATAATAATAATAATATCATATTATTATTATTATTAGTATTATTATTGAAAAGAATGACCAAAAAATTATTCATTTGCATTTAGTTCTAAAGATATTAAAACATTTGGACTTCGGTCAAAATCTGAGTGAAGTGTGTGTGTGTGTGTGTGTGTGTGTGTGTGTGTGTGTGTGTGTGTGTGTGTGTGTGTGTGTGTGTGTGTGTGTGTGTGTGTGTGTGTGTGTGTGTGTGTGTGTGTGTGTGTGTGTGTGTCACTGTGTGAACCTGTGCTGTGTAAACACATTTGCAGTTTCGACGAGAGGATCTCATCAGAATACACACACAGAGAGATGCCATTCTCTCATCCCTGTTCCTCCTCTCCACTCCTCACTCCCTCGCTCTTTTCTACACCTCCACTGCTCCTCAACACTGTTCCTCTGTGATTTACTGCTCCTGACCCCTCCCACACTTGGGAAGCACATTAGGAGCATTTAAACCAGGGCCGTTACTAAACAGGGTCTTTATGGAGCCGCTGCACAATTAGATCTACATCAACGCTGGATAACAATGACTGATGAACAATGGATATCATGGGAAACTGGCCAAGTGTGTGTGTGTGTGTATGCGTGTGTGTGTGTGCGTGCGTGCGTGCGCACGTGCATGCATGTGTGCATGTGCGTGTGTGCTCGCGCGCATTCTTGCATGCAAGTGTGTGTGTGTTATTAATTATTATGGTGTGTCTGCATCAACAGACCACATGTTCCCATCTTCGTCCCAAAGACGAGGTTCAGAGAACACACCGGTCGGTTTTAACGGTGTTGGATCGTTTTCACACATGTGGGAGTATAAAATGGTGGATAAGATAGTGTTGGTCCTACAGTGTGTGGTCACGTGGCAAAAACTACTACAGACAAACTGATTTCACTCACAGACATTCCCAGCTCAGATGGGAATTCTCGTGAGGTCAAACGTGAATTGAGGTAAACAAACATGGTGGAGGAGGAGCTTTCAGTGCCCTTCTGTCACCTCGCTTTCTGATTGGCTACACATCACATTCACCAGGCAGCACATTCACACTCAATATCAAACCAAGACAATCCGACATGTTTAATCTCTCAGATTTATTATTGGAGTATTCCCGACATGCTTCCAAGCAGACCAAAGCACTGTTAACAAACCACACGGTAGGATTATCTGGTAAGTTTATCTTTGGAGCTGTTACTGTAATTGGGGAGGGCTTGTTGGAGGGGGAGGAGGAGGTTAAAAATCTCCATAATTATCCTGCCGTGTGAACCGGACCATTGGAGTGTCAAAAAAATCCTGAATGGAGAAACGTCATCCTAACAGCTGGAATCTAACCCCCTAGCCAGTTATTCATGTTGGTTCATGTCTACATGTGGCTGTGGCTGGATCTCTATGAGCACAGATCCTACATAGAATAGAATAGAATAGAATAGAATAGAATAGAATAGAATAGAATAGAATAGAATAGAATAGAATAGAATAGACTTTATTGATCCCACGGTGGGGAAATTCACTTGTCACAGCAGCACCATCACTCAAAGGGTAATTAGAAGAAAGATAAAAACAAGGGTACATGTATATACACATAGGCAGTAATCTAGTATTGTAATCTTAGATCACTAAAAAAAACACAAATAAAAGATAAAAACAAACTTGGTACCAACATTATGCAGGATACTGTAAGAGACACAGACAACAATCTGAATCCGGTACATCTACAGGTTACCCACCACATACCTACCAACTCCATGGCTGTGATTCCACCTCACCTTCAGCTACACCTGAATGGATTGAGTTTCTTGTCCTGATGTCCACCAACAAGGACGCATGAATGTTTTCTTCTGCCACCATGGCACCTTCTCCTTCTATCCCGGTCCACTTCACCTTTGCTGCTCATGACTCCTTGGTCTACTTGAAGGAAGAGTTTGGGATTTTAGACGTGGCTGTTCCTGCATGAATCAAGCTAAAACAACTAAAAGCATTTAACAACTCAAACCTCAGGAATATTTTGGTGATTCAAGCAAAGGCTGCTTTACACATTTTACATTGAATCCCTGTTGCATCAGACACATATGGGGGAAACTGGAAAATGAGAATGTGTCTGTTTATGCCAGTAATACCTGTCCTGTATGTGTCCACTGTGGAGGAATGCCGGGATGACACGAGTTAGGTCAGATCACATCCATTATGCACTCCAAGTGGATTAGCACAACACATTACAACATACAAAAGGAACACATCTCACGCCTCCTCCCACACATGTCACATCCAGTGGGTGTGAGTGGAGCCTGCTGGTGGTCTGCCACACTCGCCCCCACAAGAACACCCAGAACAGTCCCTTACAGACCCAGGATCTATTGTACTAGTCCAGGATCCTCGGCCTGGTTAATCAGCCAGAGTGGCTGACTCCGGGCCCTACAGGCTCACAAGAGGGGTTCAGAGGAACCTGGGCGTCTGACGTCTGTGGGGGTCCCCGGAGGGGGACACCAGAACACTTGTAGCAACCAAGGAAGGTCGCCCTCTGCAAAGAGGCTGGGCTGTCAACACTGGTTCCTCAGCTAAAACATGTGCAGGTTTAAGTCTATCAACAGACACCATATCCTCACGATCCCCCAGATCTAGGAGGAAATGATTTTGGACCTAGCTGAAGGACCCTAAATTGACCGTCATAAATTGGTTGCAGGGGTGGTCGGTGGGCACGCCAAACACGCTAAATCCCAAGGGACAAATGAGTGGGGCAACCTGTGTTGAACTGTCCCCAGGACACGTACGGAATTTCCGTCAGGGATGGCAAACTGCGCAACCGGGGACTCAGGGAAAAACCCGCCCGGCACATGTACTGGTTGGCCAAAACTAGTTTGGCCGGGGATGCGCCGAGATCTTCCCTAACCCCAGAACGGAGGCCCAGGATGACCCACGGCAGGCGGTTGACCAAGTTGGCATCTGACAAGGCAGCCTTCAGGGACCGGTGGAATTGCTCGCACAGCCTATTAGCCTGTGGATAATAAGTGGTGATGCGGTGGACTTTGACTCCAAAACTGACTCCCATCACGGACCACAACTCAGAGGTAAATTGTGGGCCTCTGTCTGAAGTGATGTCTGAAGGCGGGCCAAAACGAGCAACCCAGGTCAACAGTTGCTGTCATGAAAGATGCCAGAGGAACTACTTCACGTGGTCCAGTCAAACATGGTCAAGAGGTGGGTGAAACCTTGAGAAGGAGGAAGGGGGCCAACCAGGTCAACGTGTACTTGATCAAAATGGTGGCCAGGAATGGAGAAATTTCAACGGTGCCCTAGTGTGTTATGGAGCTTAGCGCATTAGCACGGTATGCATGCTGCAGCCCATTCCCGAACCAACTTGCGCAAACCAGGCCACACAAACTTGAACCTGACCAGCTTTACTGAGGTTTTCACCCCTGGGTGGGACAGTGGATGCAGGAAGTCAAAATGCGGCGTCGCCACAGAGCCAGGACCATGAGCAGGGGTGACCTGTGGAGAAATTGCATGTTCAAGGCGGGTTGGCCATCTTGCATCTGGCTCTCACCTAGCTTCAAACCCTTACATGTAGTTTGGAGTGCCCGAATGTCACTCTGTCAAATGCGCTGTATTTACGCTCAGTGTCACATAACGAGTGTCTGAAAAAGGCAAGCAGCTGCCAAGCGCCCGAGACTCATAGCTCCAACACCGCTCCCACCCCCATGTCCGAGGCGTCTGTTGTCAGTGCTAGCAGGGCAGATTAGGAGGGGTGGGCCAACATGGCAGCATTGGCTAATGCTGCCTTAGCTTCCCTGAAAGCCTGCAGACGGTCAGGGGCCCACTCAACGCTGTCGTTGTCCTTCTGTTTGAGTGCACTGTAAAGTGGCCGCAGAAGCTCTGCTGCCCTGGGGAGGAAACAGTTGTAGAAGTTCACCATCCCCAAGGACTCCTGCAACTCTTTAATAGGGTATTCTACAGATGACGTCACCACACAAAGGCTTCTGGGTAGGGTCATACTTACAAGCCGCATTTGACAATAGAAAATAAACAGTTTCAGAGCGTTTTGACATCGATATGAAAGCATAAAATGGAGGAAGTTGTTTTGACGGAGAAAAACATACCAGAGGGCTTTTCTTGATGGCGACCCTGCTAATTATCGATCGCCAGAACTGAAGCGCTAGCTAAAATGAAAGTGAAAGTAAAAACTATCCCTCGCTAGCAGCGCTGTTGTTTTAAATGCCGTTATTCCATCACGGCTCCTTCTTGAGTAATATAAAATAAGTTCATTACTCACAGTGCTCAAGTAACATTTTCTCAAGGTAGTCTTTTTAACTTTTTTGTGGACGTTTGGGTGGACATGCTGTTTGGCCGAGACGTTCAGCTGGACCGCTGCCTCCTTGTTAACTCTCCTCCATTAACAACGCTGCCTCTAACTCTCCGTTAACAAAGCTGCGTCCTGTATTAATTCTCCTCCTCTGCTGCTTTTCCTGGATAGCTCCACGACTGAGAGCGTCACTAGGATCAGCGGCTGGTCATTCGCGGATGTAGGACTTTTCCCTCCGGGAAAATCTAAGTAACAAATATATGTGCTTTTCTTGATCTGTTCCACACAGTTAAAATCCGCTCGTCCACATAAAAACTGCCACCGCTTTGCTTCTTCTGTCTTTAGCTTAGCCCATGTAGCTTTCCAGCTGTTTCATGTGGTTCGTGGTTGCGGAATTTACCGGCTTTGGAAAAGGGATAAAAAGTCCTCTCCAACATCCGATCTGGGCATCTAGAGTCAGATTAGCACCTCCCCCAGCAGCAGCGCTTAGTTCCTTGCTGTTTGAAAATCTTTAGGAGACGAAAAAATAACTTTAGTCAGATCGGAGCAACTCAGACCCATAGAAATCCATTGTAACTGCCCGCTTGCTTGCTTGTATGACCCTGCGTCCCAGAGTGCTTTGCGACGTTACGTCACAATCTATTTTTAGCTACTGTAGAAAGCTCTATTGTCCGTGGTTGTGGAAAATCCACTACAGATTCCACTTTTGCCTGCAACGTGACAGCGCCTCTAGCAGAGGTGTGGTGGCCCAGAAATTCAATTTCCACTAAGTCATATTGGCACTAAGCTGGATTGACAATCAGGCCATGTTCTGTCAAACAGAGAAAAACTTGGCACAGATGGTCTAAATGCTGCTCGACAGCAGCTGGTGACCAGTATGTCATCCAAATAGACGAAAACAAAGGGCAGACTCCGCAAAACAGAGTCTATGAACCGTTGAAAAGTCTGGGCAGCACCTTAGAGGCCGAAGGACATGCGCAAAAACTCAAAAAGGCCAAATGGGGTGGTAACAGCAGTTTTAGGACCATCACAGGGACTTGGTGATAACCCCGCACTAAATCAACCTTTGAAAAAAATGGATGTTCTGGCCAGGTGGGCAGGAAGGTCTTGGGTGTGGGGGATAGGGTACCGATCCTTTGCCATTATGTTGTTAAGGCAGTGGAAATCCCTACTGGGGTGCCACTGCCCCTCTGCTTTGGGTGCCATGTGTAATGGGGAGGCCCATGGGCTGTTAGACCTGCATACAATGCCTAAGAGTTCATGTTAGCAAACTCTAGATTAGCTAGATCCAGGCGTCGAGCACATGCAAACACTGGGGGACCCGATGTGGGAACAAAATGTTTCACACCTTTGTTATCAACAGAGCTAGAGAAGGTGGGCATAGTCAGAGTGGGGAATTCCGGTAACACCTACTGAAAAACATCACCAACAGAAAGAAGGTTTGCATGCATTACTAGCCCAGGCCCCCGTGTAACACAAGGCATGAAACAAAAGAAACTGCATCAACCAAGCGTCTGTTAGCCACATCAGCTAAAAAATTATGAGCACAGAGAAAATCAGCACCTAGAATAGGTACTGAACTTGCGGCCACAATAAAGTTCCACTGAAAGTCACAATTATCAAGGCACACAGTCACCAACCTTTCACCAAATGTCTTTAGCTGTGGCCAACAGAGGCCCACATCCCTCTGCTAACCCATCGGCTGTGATCGGGGGGATAAGGCTCCTTTGCAAGCCGGAATCCACCCAGAACTCTCGCCTAGATCTTGAGTCTATGATAAACAGCAGCTTATTTTCGTCACCAAAAGCTGCAGCTGCTATCGCGTGTTTCCCGTTTCCCTGTGATGTAAAACTGCAAGAGGGAAGGCAATGCCGAGCTTTGGTGCCAAATGCTGGTGGTAGAAACAAAGATCAGCTCCCTGGTGTCCACGGCTGTTAATCCCGGCCACCATCGAACACTTGGTTGGTACCAATGGAACAGCCTACAGGTTGGGAAAACGGCACTATCGCCTGGGTCGTGAAGGTCCTGGTAGCCAAGAGGATCCTACCCGCTTCTTCAGTCAACAAGCGGTAATCCTTCTGCTTCAGCAGCAGGGAGTTGACGAGGTCGGCCCGCACTGGTGCTGGGAGCTGTGGCCGGAGGAGGTGCGTGAAGAGGAAATTATCACCGTCGGAACCAAGCAGGAACAACAGGTTCTCCATTAGCTCCAAAGCGGTGCCATTGCCCAAGCCAGCAGGGGAAAGGAGTTGTTTGGCCTGTTCGGCCTTGGAGAGGGAGTAATGTCTTTCCAGCAGTTTCTTCATAGATATGTATTTCCCATGAGCCGGAGGATCTCGAAGCAAGTTCATCACCTGGTGGGTGGACAAAGAATCGAGCAAAGCAACCACGTGTTGGTATTTCGTGTCATCAGCAGAAATCTCATGCAGGGTAAACTGCGCTTCGATGTGAGCAAACCAAGAATCAGGATCATGCTGCCAAAAATCCGGAAGCTTAAATGCAGGGCTGGTGCTGGGCCAGTGGCAACCAGCATCACCGGGGCAGGGGGAGCTGACTCGTTGTTTGCAGACATGGCCATTCACGGGGTCACCAATATGGAGGAATGCCGGGACAACACGCGTTAGGTCTGATCACATGCTTTATTCACTCCAAGTGGATTAGCACAACACCTCACAACATACCAAAGGAATACAAATCACGCCTCCTCCCACACATGTCACATCCTGTTTTCTGGGTGTGAGTGGAGCCTCCTGGTGGTCTGCCACACTACGTTATTTGTATTTATTAGTTCTGACAGTGGATGTGAAAAATAATTCCCCCAGGGGACATCAAAGGTCTGTTTGTCTGTCTGTCTGTCTGTCTGTCTGTCCAGCTCAGACTGAGAGACCATCTAAAGCAGTGGTTCCCAACCTGGGGTCCATGACCCCACAACATTGCACAATTTTGTGTGTGCTGAGGTTGTGAGGTTACCAAAATTATATCTGTGAAAATTACATTTATAAAATCCAGATAACACAACCAATAGTACAATCAAAACTCTGTGTAAGAGGCATAAATCTGTCTGTATAAAGTTTGTAATTATTCAGGAGTAGGGGCTGGGGGGCCCGGACTTCCCTTGGAAACAGGAAAAGGGGTCTGTTATAGAATTTCTATGTCCTGTATTGCTTCTCTATTTCATTCTGTATCTCACACACACCCACACACACACACACACACACACACACACACACACACACATCATCTAAACACACCCACTACCTTATCTCACACTTTAAATAAACTGTGCTGGCAGCCACTCGGGGCAGACTGTACTCTGTCCTGAGTTGGTCTGTCACCCTTTGCAAATGGTTTCTATGTGTGGTTCATTGTCTCTCTCTTATTTCCTCAGTTCCGGGTAGGGTAATTGACAAAATCCCTAACATAAATTGGTCCTTCGAGCCGGATCTGAGGAAATAAGAGAGAGACAATGAAAATCCCTAACAGGGTCCTTGTGGAAAAAAAGGTTGGGAACCACTGATCTAGACTCAGGAACCATTTGCAGGTGTTCTGGATTCATTAGCTGATTAGAGTGTGACAATTTGAGTCCAGAATATTGAACCTTTTCACAATATTCTAATAGGGTATTCTACAGTTGATGTCACCGCGCAAGGGCTTCTGGGTAGGGTCATTCTTACAAGTCGCATTAACAATAGAAAATATACAGTTTCAGAGCGCTTTGACATCGATGTGAAGGCATAAAATGGAGGAAGTTGTTTTGACGGAGAAAGACATACCAAAGGGCTTTTGTTGATGGCGACCCTGCTAATTATCGATCGCCAGAACTGAAGCGCTAGCTAAAATGAAAGTGAAAGTAAAAGCTAAGTCCCGTTAGCGCTGTTGTTTTAAACGCCATTATTCCCATCACGGCTCCTTCTTGAGTAATATAAGTTCATTACTCACAGTGCTCAAGTAGCATTTCCTCAAGGTAGTTTTTTAATTGTCAGGTTATCGTTTGTGTCCCTACTTTTTATATTCCACTCACCTCTGGTCAAAAGCCTTTTTCGTTGACGTTTGGGTGGACATGCTGTTTGGCCGAGACATTCAGCTGGACCGCTCTGTTAACACCGCTGCCGCGGCCTCCTGGATCCTCTGTTAACACTGCTGCCCCTCCTAGATAAATTCACATCTGAGAGCATCACTAGGACCGGCTGGTCATTCTCGAATATAGGACCTTTCCCTCTGGGAAAATGTAAAGAAAAAATATATATACGTGCTTTTCTTGACCTGCTCCATACAGTTAAAATCTGCTTGTCCACATAAAAACTACCACCGCTTTGCTTTTTCTGTCTTTAGTTTGATCCGTTTCCCTTTCCAGCTGTTTCATGTGGTCGCGGATGTTACCCAGCTTTGGAAAAAGAATAAAAAGTCCTCTCCGACATCCGATCTGAGTAGAGTCCGATTAGCACCTCCCCCAGCAGCAGCGCTTAGTTCCTTGCTGTTTGAAAATCTTTATGAGACGATAAAACCAACTTTAGCCAGATCAGAGCAACTCAGACCCATAGGAAACAATAGTAAATGCCTGCTTGCTTGTATGACCCTGCATCCATGAGTGCTTTGTGATGTTACGTCACAATCTATTTTTAGCTACTGTAGAAAACCCTATTGTCTGAGATGAATTTGGGGTTTTTATCAGCTGTCAGCCATAATCATCACAATTATAACAAATAAAGGCTGAAATATCTGGTGTTGCATGGAATGAGTCTGTCTCATAGATTAGTTTCACCTTTTAAGTTGGATTACTGACATAAATGAACAGGTTATTCTCAGATGTTTATAGAAAAATTTTACAACAGTAACAGTAGTGCAAAGATATAAAAAATAATATGATTTTTTTTTCTTTGTTTAGGCTGTTTTATTGGCTGAAATTCTCTCTACAATAACTTTATGACAACTTCTCTCTGAATCTCCAAACTGAAATGCTCTGGCTGCCGCCTACTGCAGGTAAGATACTGACTACTGATAACAACTCCACAGAATCCCTCTTCAAAATGTTCAAACTATTCCTTTAAGGCTCTCGTCCCTCTGAATGCATTAGTACATGAAGCCTCATGTAGGATTAAACTGTGGGTTCAAACATGTAATAAACCCCAAACTAGACCTCGGACCGCCTCCTGTCTCTCTGCTGTTGGAGCTCTGGACGTCTTCTCCAGGCTTTGGCTGCATTAAAGTGTTGAACAGAGACAACAGAAGAAGCGCCACTAATCCCATAATGGCAGGTACATGATGACACCGGGAAGCTGTGTAATCCTCTTTTAAATGCAGCTATCGTTGTCCATTTCCCTATAATCCCAACGCACACACACACACACCTCAACCTGATACAATGCCCATTAAAACATGTGTGTAACTGTTCTATGGAGGGCAAATTTGCACCAAATAAAACGGTATGGCTACGTTTAGATCAGAGTAAAATAACAGATTCATGTTGTGCACTTTTCCAGGTTGTTATGCTTCATTTGAATTGAAGCAATAAATGTTCAGCAGCTGGAAAAGCATTAATATTTATGGAGTTAAAAGGTTGTTAAACGGTAAATGGTCTGTCTTTATATAGCGCCTTCTTCTACAACCCCCCAAGGCGCTTCACAACACAATCAGTCATCCACCCATTCACACACACACTCACATGCTTGTTTTAACTAAATAAATAATAATCAGCTGTAAAATAAAGACTAATGAAGACATCTTAATCAGTGACTCATGTTTCATACACGACAGTTTCAGCTGATGTTTTTATTGTGATTAGAAAAATGCTTCATGCTGATTATCATTATCAATATTATGATTACTATCAATACTTTTATTAATATCAATAATATTATTAATATCAATAATATTATTAATATAAATAATATTACAAATATAATTAATATCACAGCAAACATTTTCATCAAGAAACTTGTTATGTATAATTCTGTCATTTAAAAAGCTAGTCTTCTGTTGGAATCACACGCTGGTTTTCAGCACATTAAAAATATTTTTGTCAAACTAAAGAAATATTTTGATCAGAATAAAAATTCGGGGTTTTGTTTAGTGAATTTAGTTTCATAAGAAAAATGTTTTGAAAGTCTCTCAGCTCCCTGCTGTTCCTGGCTTTAGCTTTCAAAAACGCAAAAGGCACCTGAACCACACCTGTACAGGTGAGAAACATTTAGAGCTTCAGTCCTTCTAAGATGCGTAAACGCTGCTCTCATAAAGAAACCTTTTTAGTGTAAAACCATCAAATAAAACACATTTATTGTTTTTCACAGAGGTATAAATTAGAATTGACCCTCCTGTTTAAACCTGAACATGAGACAATAAAACACACTAAAGTCTCAGCTGATGAAGACATCTGACCCATCAGAAGGACAAAACACTTCATGTTTCATTTCTCAGAGTTCAGGATCAGATCATCTAAAGAATCTGATGAAAAGTATTTTCCTGTTTTCTTCACCTCCCACTGAGCTCCGAGCCTTCAGGCCGCAGGTTCATTGACCTTTCACCTCTGACCCCTCAGCTGGCCAGACTCTAACCTCTGGACAGATGGATAAGGGTCGGTGTGCTTTATCTGCCTCTCTGGCCGGGCCGTAGCCTCTGGTTGCCCTGACTAAACCAACAGACACCTTCCACTTTCCTTTTCCTGCTCTCACACCTGCGCTCATCCTCTCACCTGTCTGATCCTGCATGGTGCATGTGTTTGTTTTGCACATCTTCTCTCTAAGCTAAATGTAATAACATCAGACAAAACAGGAAAAATGCAACAAAACATGACCGCTGGACACAATTCAACAGAACTGTTTAGTTCTGGTTTTCTTCTGTTTTGCTGCAAGAATTGAATTTGATTTGATCAATAACTGCAGAAATATTAAAGGAAGATGATGCCGGTTTTTCATGTTCTTCTCCCCGAGTTATTTTGTATTATTTAATATTCCAGCTCCATGTGGATAAAGCTCCAGGTTCCGTCTGTGTTCTAATAGAGCAGACCTTTAGAAACATTTATGCGGCGCTAGAGCCAGAGGGGCTGACGCTCAGGCGGATCGAACCTTTCGATTGATACTGAAACAATTTGCATACTGATTCTCTTTCAGCGCGCGGATCCATAACAACCCCGGTCAGCTATTCAAATGCGCCTGCACCGGGAAGGCACGGAGAGCTGCGGTGTCCGGAGCAGGAACACTGCTTTTAAGGAGGATTTTCTGCGGGACGGATGCTTTGGAAACGCAGCGGCCGCGAGGATCTTTACCTCGGTCAGGATTATGGGATGATGGCAGCTCCGGAGGAAAGACTGGAAGCCCCCAGCAGGAGGAGGAAGGAGGAGGACCACTACGACAGAGATCGCGGCGCAGGAAAAATAGCACATAAAAACAAAGACGCGCATCTTCTTCCGTTTTTAGCAGCTGCAAGTATAAAGAGCTGATGTGATGTGATGCCGCTGCTGTGTGTGTGGGGGAGGGGGCGCGTGGCAAAGTGCGGTACAGTCGGGTATATGCGGTGTGAGTGAGTGTGTGGCGCACCAGTAACATTTCAACCTGCACCCCGCTGAGGAGGCGCTGTCCGAATGTGTTTCCCTGCGCGCAAACTTAGCAGCTGCGCCACTTTTCAGCCAGTGATATCCGCAGAGAGGCTGTGCCAAATTCACCGCTAATTTAGTTTTTGTTTAATAAATTATGAGCGATAGCGAATCATTTTGCGTGACTTGGTGCCAAAATATTAATTTCTGCGTTTATCTCTGAGACATTCTTTTGGACTCGGATGATGTTTGATTTAAAAAACTGACTGCAGGGGTTTAGGCTGAGGAGCATTCAAGAAAAAACGATTCAGTGAAGTTCATCGAAACAGTCCCCCACCCCACTCCACCCTGTTGTTGTCAGGAGCGCATCTGGCGCAATGCTGCACGTTTATTCTTCCGAATCAGGAGTCGGCTAATTACTGTAGGTTATTTCTGCCTCGTTTGTTTTGTAACCCTGAAGGAAAGAGTTGACTAAACTTCTGATGTTTTTATGACACCGTTATAATTTAGAACAAAGTGGCACAGAAATGTGCTGCTGTTGTTGTTGTTGTTGTTGTTGTTGTTGTGCGCCGGGACAGACTGGCGCTCTCTGGCCTGCCGCTATCGCTGACACACGCTTGTTGTCATAATTGGAGTCTGACAGAAGTTACCCGCAGTAAATGCGCGGCATATGGACACCTTAATGTAAAGTGATGCCTTATTAATTTGCGCGAATCAGAGCAAGTGACGCGGAATAACAGCAGAGAAAAGGCAGTTGAGTGACCCCTGAGCAAGGCAGCAGGTCTGGCATCTGCTGCTCGGCCATGATGGCATCTTCTAATGAGGAGCGAATTCCTTAATTAGTCAGGAGTCATTTTTAGGGTTTTCATTTATGTTTTATTTAGAAACGGTTCGTTTTTAAGTTAGCTGTCGTCTTTAGAAACATTTAGGAACAAAATGAAAGAGGATAATCTCTTTTAGATTCATAATTTAGATTTTTTTCTTATTTTGTTTTTATAAGTTTCCGTTTTTATTTGCTTTTCCTCCACTTATATTTACATTTAATACCTCTTTCTTTTTCCGTGTGTGTGTGTGTGTGCGCGCGCGCGTGTGTGTGTGCGTGTCCTAAATCAGCCTAAATGACGCAGACTTCAGCACAGAAAGGAATATTTTAGGTGGGTTTAATTCTGCTGGATTTTATTCCCGATTCCCTCCAGGAATTATAATTTTATTCAGTATTGATTGGAGCAGCGCGGTGTTTTCAGGGCCTTGCCGGGAGCGCGCAGCACCACCGCTGCCTTTTCTGACACATGTATTTGTAATTATCTTGTTTTAATTCTTAAATCACATTTAACTGATTTTTCCGGTGGAATCTGGCTCCTGCGCCTCAGACCTGTGGAACTACACTAGATGAAATTACAGATCAGAGCGATGAGAACGGATTTAAAAGGTTAATTCACTTTCCGGATGTTTGCGTCTTCAGGTGGGCTCATTTATAAAAGTTTACCTGAGCCGGTTACAAATGTTTATTTCTAAAAAAAAAACACGTGATTGTCATTTAGCTGAAATATTGATCCGCGGTCCTTGCTTCTGCTGCAGAGCTTCACGGGGAGGACGCCTGATAAATAAAATCTGTAACTTCCGGTTTCGATATTTATACTTTTGTTTTTGTCTTAGATAAAAACAAAAACAGCAGTGCGCGAACTCCCACCCCATGCGTGTTGTTTAATACTAGTTCACCCCCCTCTCCACGTGCGTGTCCCTTATGTTGTGCGTAAAGCAAATGTCAAAGCGGCGCAAAAAGCCAGGCCTCACGGAACACACACACACACACACACCTCGGCTCGAGCAGCCTATCGATCCGTACCAGAATCTGCCGGACGCGTTTGGCGCTTTTTAGCATTTTTATGTCGTTTCGATGCTTTTTATTTGAGCTTCAGGTTGAAGTTGGGTCTAAACAGTTGAACTTTATCTTCCTCTAACACCCTCCTGACCTCCCTCTGGACTTCACGCCTGGACAGTCACACTTGGAGGAATTAGTGTCCCTTTGTCTGGACACACGCCGATGACATCACATCACAGACAGTTTAACTTCTTTTTTTCTGCCTTTTAGCTCCGGTTCCATTGTGAGGCCCTGACAGATGTGAGTCCCCCCATAGCAGGTCCAGAACAGGGAAAAGTCTGAAAGGTTAATCTGTCCCCCCGCAGATGTTGGCTTTGGGAGTCTTGAAGCGTCACCTTTGACATGTCCCTCATTCAGCGGGGGGTCCAGAAGGACACTGGCCGCTGCAAGCTGTCACCTCGCCGGCTGAGGACGCCCTGTGATACCGCTCTGTTAGGCTAAACGGTCCCGGACATCCAGGCAGGGGCCAGCGGGTCTCAGGACTGGACACGGTGACGTCAGGCATGTCATCAGCATGCATTTAATCTTGTTTGTTTAGGAAAAATTCAAATGTGTTCACGTCTGTTAATCTTAATCTGACTCCGGATTGGAACCTTTTGTGGTTATTAATAAAATGAAGTCCTTTCACACGAAAACAGGCTGGAAGATGTTGTCTTTGTGTTTTTATTCATCAGGGCTTCAGGTTAAATTAACCCCAACCCTAACCCAAACTCAGCGGATTAAAAATGTTTCCAAATAAGACGCACGCTCATGCGCACTGCGAGATGCGCTTGGTTCGTTAAGCCTAATGGTTGAACAATAGACACATCTGCTGCTGGTCTTCGCCATCAAAAGAGAGAAGGTCTTCTTCGTTTGGTTAAACCGCCACATCCTTGGCCCTGGGTGGGGGTGGAGGGTGGTCATGGAGGCATAAATCCCTGAGATGTGAGCAGGATGACACGTTCCTGGATCTGAAGCTGCGTGCTCGTCAACTTTTACATTTGTGCATGCTGGTTTTGTTCTTGAGGGAAATGTTGATGTTTGGGGATTTTATTCTAAATGGTTAAAAATCAACTCTAAATGAACCCGGAAGTTGGCCTCATTTGCAGTTAATGATTTAAAGGGGACTGAAGCAATATCCTCATTACGTCACTAATGGATGTAACGTTTAGGGTTAGGGTTATGGTCTTCCCTCCCTGAGCTGTTCGCGTTTACATTATGGAAAGGTGATAAACATGCTTGGCCTATTGCCTCACAGGTGACGTCAGAACCGTGGGGGGGGGCAGAAAAAAGAGAGAGCATGGGAGGAGGTGGGTGTCCACAGTGCGCATGTGTAGACGGTGTGATGTGTGCTGCTGTGGACCGGGGACTTGAGAGATGGCGCGGCACCCGACCGGAGCGCAAGGACAGCTGGTTGGCGGCGGGGGGGCTTGAATCACAAAGAGATCACAGATTTTTAAAAACAAAAACAAAAATACCAAAGAAAAAAACCGAGGATTTTAGGAGCGAGTTTCCGGTCCAGGAGGCAGCGGCAGAGGTAGGACAAGAAGCAGTTTAGAGAGAAACAAAAGGAAAGCTGAACTTTGCTGCACGTGAGGACTTCCAGCTCACTGCGGCAGGTCATAGATGTGTCCACGGCGCTGCCCGGATCATGAACGCGCAGCTGATGGACAACATAGGCGACCTGCATGGAGTGAGCCATGAGTCCGTGTCCGGTCACGGAGAGCTGCTGAGCGGCCACAGTCCGCATTCCCGTCCGAGCCCGCGGGGTCTGGGCCACCGCGCTATGGGCATGGCCACCCTGCTGGACAGCGGAGACTATCATCCGGGACACCCCGGACACCTGCATCCAGCCATCAGCATGTGTGAAGCCCCCCCTGGCATGAGCGCGAGCACTTACACCACCCTAACCCCCCTGCAGCCTTTACCCCCCATCTCCACCGTGTCCGACAAGTTTCCCCCCCATCATCACCACCACCATCCCCATCATCCTCACCCGCATCCGCACCAGAGGATCCCCGGGAACGTCAGCGGCAGCTTCACGTTGATGCGTGAGGACCGGAGCCTGGCTCCTATGAACAGTCTCTATCCCGCATATCATCACAAGGATCCGTGCATGGGCCAGAGCCTCTCACCGTTGTCCGGTTCCGGTTTGGCCAGCATACACACGTCCCAGGCTGGTATCCCTCCCTACGCTCACCCCGGTGCCGCCATGCCCGGGGAGAAGATGCTCACTCCCAGCGGGTTCGAGGCTCACCACCCGGCCATGCTCGGCAGACACACGGAGCAGCACATGAGCTCCTCTGCAGGCATGGTCCAAATCAACGGCCTCCACCACCATCCACACGCGCACCTGGGAGCGCAGGGGCACGTTCAGGGGCTGGGGAACAGCCGGGAGCAGGCCTCCGGGCCCGGGCAGCAAGGGGGCGGTGGAGGTGTTGTTTCTGCGGGACAGATGGAGGAGGTGAATACCAAAGAGGTGGCGCAGAGGATCACCACTGAACTGAAACGCTACAGCATCCCTCAAGCCATCTTCGCCCAGCGGGTCCTGTGCAGGTCCCAGGGGACTCTGTCCGACCTGCTGAGGAACCCCAAACCCTGGTCCAAGCTCAAGTCCGGCAGAGAGACGTTCCGTCGCATGTGGAAGTGGCTGCAGGAGCCTGAGTTCCAGCGAATGAGTGCGCTCAGGCTCGCAGGTGAGCGAAGCCTCGGTAAAGCCCCTCTTTTATTTTTTTAGTAAACAAATTATGCTGATTCATCACAGAGGGACCGGAAGTTATTTCACTACAAGCTGAATATCTGCAGGTCAGAGAGCTGGGAGCAAAACTGGTGTCGTAAAAACACTAAGTTAGTTTACAGCAAACCAAACGGGGAGGGGGACAACATGAGTAAAAAAAACCTTTATGAATTTAGGGTTTGATGCCCCTCATTCTGTTTACCACTATGACCCTGTGTGTGTGTGTGTGTGTGTGTGTGTGTGTGTGTGTGTGTGTGTGTGTGTGTGTGTGTGTGTGTGTGTGTGTGTGTGTGTGTGTGCGCGCGCGCGTGTGTGTGTGTGTGCGTGCGTGCGTGCGTGCGTGCGTGTGTGTGTGTGTAAACTGACCCTTCTTCCAAAAATCGTTAGGAATGTGTTTATTTTGGTGTAAAGGCTTCTTGATCCTGTTGCCTTTGCTGTATACAAACTCGTGTGATTGGCTGATTTAATTGGTTCCATGAATGACGTAACAAGTGAAAATGACTGGGTGAGGTTTCCTCCTCGTGACCCAAAGGATCGAACAACTTCGACACTTATGTTTAGGAGTTGGGAGGAAAAGAGGAACAGGACTGTTTGTAAACTAAACCTGACCTGAACTTCCTCTCATTAACTGATGGACCTCGTGCGCGCGAGTCAATTGGAGACGCGGATAAATGGCGCGTGCGCGTTCACAGACTTGTTTAAAAAATCAGGTTGTGTGCAAATTGACTTCGGGGGACTTTTGGAAAAGTGAGGCTTCGGCTGAGAGGTTTAAAGCGGATGAATTCAGTTTTGCGTGATTGGTTGCGCGTGCGTATGCGCATCTGCTTTGTGTGCGTGTGTGTGCGCGTGCGCGCACGTGTGAGTCCTTAAAAACATCACCTTTAACGAATCAGCTTAATGTGGTCATATTTGTTACTTTAAACCTAAAACAGTTCATCCTTTAAATATACAAAATGATCTCTTACGGCTTCCCCAAAATTTAAAACGGAAAAATACTCCAATATCTCGTTTTAATTAAAATGGGGAGCTATTTTAAAATCAATAATGCTTAAATATGAAAAACAGATCAAAAGAAATTTACGCAGAACGAGTCTAAGAGAAAAAAAGTTTTGTTGATCCGGTGAAATCTTTGACTTTTCTGCTAAAATAGATTTGATTCTTATTGATTTTAGGCTTCTGAAATTGATGTCGGGCCTTTTTTCGTTTTCCCAACTAATTAAATGTCAATATGCTGGAAAAAAATAGAATAGAATAGAATAGAATAGAATAGAATAGAATAGAATAGAATAGAATAGAATACTTATAATGTAAATGAGCCTTGTTCTAATTCATAATTTCATGTGTTTGAAAAATATTAGTGAACAGACATGATAAAAAGATCAGTGTGTGTGTGTGTGTGTGTGTGTGTGTGTGTGTGTGTGTGTGTGTGTGTGTGTGTGTGTGTGTGTGTGTGTGTGTGTGTGTGTGTGTGATTAGACTGATAATGAGGCCGTTGTTTAGTCCTCTCGGGTCCTCCTGCCCTGTGGCCGCGGCTCCCGCTGCTGTCTCAGCGGCCTTCACTCCTGATTTATAGCGGCCCTTAACACAAGCAGCTCCGGCTCTCTGTTAATCTTTGCCAACGCTGGAGACACCGGTCCGGGCTGCTCATACTTCAGCTTATCGCCATACCTGTGTCGGCCGTTTTAACACAGGTGTCTAAATAACAGTAAACATCATGCGTTAAACCGGAAGTCTTTTACACTTTTATATGGTCACAAAAATCTCACAGACTCATTAACTACTTTATTATTTAAAGTTCCCCTAATGAAAGCATCAGCGCTAAACACGAACATTAATTTCCGGTGTAAGAAGCGTTCAGGGCTGAGACTCCTGCAGCTCTCTTCTGCCCCCTGGTGGCCCGAGCTCACTTGGATGGCTTCATTTTAGGAGAGCATGACAGGAAACAGCAGCAGCATCAGCTGGATGGAGCGGAGGTGTGTCTAGTTGCTACATTCATTTGTGTGCTAGTGGTTCGTTTTGTTCCTCAGGTTTGCTGAAGCTTTCAGGACCACGGACAGCGCCCTCCTTCTCAGACAAACACAGACATGCTTAATGACGTCATTACTTCCGCTCATCTTGGTGGTGATTTAAGGCAAAAAAACACAGCTGTCAAAAATCTTTCAGACTGATAAATGTCACTAAAACCCTCAGAGGAATATGTTGCTGTTAAATCAAAGCAGCTGGTTAAATCTACACAAATCAGCTGATGCTGGGTTTCACTGACATTCATCAGGCCCAGTGCAAAAGCAACATGTCTTGTAGAATATAACATCCATAATATTTATAGAATTTTGAATTTATTTATTTATTTATTTACTTTATTTAACTTATATTTCATGAGGATAGAAACCGCTTGAGATGTGTCATCTCATTTTCGAGCGGGTCCTCAAATCATAAAACAAAAATAACAATAAAGACCAGAGCAATGAATGACCAGAAACATCCTGCTCTTGTGTCAAAACAACAGAATTAACTGAAGAAGATGGTTTGGTTTGGACCTGTTGTCTGTTTCTGGGGGGGGGGGGGTTAAAAAACAATCAGGATTTTAATAAAGTGCTTTTATTATAAGATCTGTTTAAAAATACAGCATTATACAAGTCATGGAGTTTTCCTCTCATACACTTGCCCTAAATTGCCCATCTGGGATAAATAACGAGTTTTTGAGTTCTTTTGTCCATCAGGGACAAAGTTCCTTGAGTATATTGCAATCTCCTTAAGCTTGTCTTGTTTTTAAATTCAAATTCATGAAACCTAATATGCACATGAGACTGGCTGGGGGGCATATTCATAGAGGGGGTCACGGTCCTCCCTGCCCCCCATGTACTTGTCTGGTGTTGTTTAAAATGCTTTAAAAGTGATTTTGTTTTTAGACATTTAGTTATTGTTTTTCTTTCATCTGTCCTTTCTCTCACACAGCTGGTTCTGTCTCTTTTCCTGACTTCTCTGCAGCGTGTAAGCGTAAGGAACAGGACCACGGCAGGAACGAACGGGGGAATGTGACCAAGAAGCCTCGGCTGGTGTTCACAGATGTGCAACGGCGGACACTTCACGCCATCTTTAAGGAGAACAAGCGCCCATCCAAGGAGCTGCAGCTCACCATCGCCCAGCAGCTGGGCCTGGAGCTGGCCACAGTCAGCAACTTCTTTATGAACGCACGTCGCCGGAGCCTGGATAAGTGGGTGGACGACGGCTCTGGTCACTCAGCCAACTCAGGCCCCAACGCCTGCACCAAAGCCTGAAATGGGACTGATCGGACCATCTCATGGACTTGACTCAACCTCGGTGGAAAAGCTTTAAAACTTAAACAAAACAAAGAAATCGTAAAGACCTCGAAGCAATGTTTTGCCCTTAAACTTGTACTATATCCATATTTATAGGATCCAAAGATGAAAAAAACAAACCAAAGACTTCTTGTTAAACCTGCTTTCAAATGTTTGTTTCATCAACAAATTTATGTTTAACACACACACACACACACACACACACACACACACACTGGTCTTTAGCTTTAACTACACCCTCTCACCTCCCCACTGTGTTTCTCTATCATTTGCCATTCTTATCTTTAATCTGATTGGTTGGTTTTAATGATGGGTCCCTAAAAGGAGGTTTAATCAGCCAATGGCAGCCGTCCACAGCCTTGAAGCCTAACAGGGATGAATGTGGAGTTCCAGTGGGATTGGCCAATCATCTTTCTAAGAATTCCTGCAGGAGCGACCGGATTGTTCTTGTTTAGATCGGTGGTGTGGACTGTCTGACCCAATGTGTGTGTGTGTGTGTGTGCGTGTGTGTGTGTGTCTATCTGTCTGTCTTTCTATCAAGCGTTCATTCCAGACAGACAGGACGGGTGGGCTGCTAACCCAACACTAAAAGCAGGAGCCCCACATGGTGCAGTGCTTTCCTCCATCTGTTGGAGCCTCTCATGAATCTTAATTATGTGCATCAATAAGACCAAAGATTCTATTGTCTCACTCTTACTCTTTTCCAGACTGTTGCACCAAAACATCAGAATTTTGCATTATGATTAAATTGATGCATGCTCTTCATTAGTAGAAGTAACATCTGACCTAAACTTTTTGCCTTAAGGATGCCTTTTTTTACTTCTCGATCAGTGAGAATTTGACGGTGAATGATTATTGTGGAGAAGTGATGACAGATGTAGCTCCACTTTTTAATCTAAAGCTGATAAATCTAGACAAAACTGCCCAGCATTGTGTTTTCTCTGCACCATGCTAGCTCTATGTGTGGTGATGAACCTCTGTTAGTCAGACTGGACACCCCCCACCCCCACCCCGCTCTGATAATAAAGTCTGGGTGTCAGCATGCTTCCTATGCATCTGATGATATCTCCTCATCAGAGGAACCATGGAGGAGATATCAACGATCCCCTCCCCCCCGGTTATCTATGCATCTCAGCACTCTGAGGAAAGCACTACACAGGGCAGCATAGCATTGACTATATTAAGCTGCCCCCTCCCTGCTCTTGGCCGGGGTTAGCAGCTCCACATTCATCACAGCAAAAGCTGAAGGAGGCCAGAGGAAGCTGCTTCTTCATCTCTGAGAGAAAAAAACCAAAAAGACAAACGAACCTGCTGAAGTTTCCGTGGGAACCAAAGATGCTACCTCACTCTAGCTCCACATGTGATTTTATCACTCTGATGATACCAAAGAAAACCAAAGATTTTTTCTAATTGCACGGCCTCTGTGAGTGGTGTTAAAGATTGTGTAATGTATGTGTCCCCCTTCTTTCTCTCCTCTCTTTTTACCCTCCCCCCAT
>SSNS01000217.1:721060-745170 GCA_006937985.1 Aphyosemion australe
CCCCCCCCCCCCCATCTGCTATCACCCCCATGCATCCGTGCTAGTTGTGCACTTGCTTCATGACGGCTCCACAGATAGTCATGCTGATGTAGCTCTAGGCAGATGTGCTGGTCCAGCTGTGGATGGTGCAGGTGCCTGCAGGTAGACCTGTAGTCGTGATCTTTCTGTTAGGAACACAAATACATCCATCTACTGCTTTGCTGACAAAAAGCCAAGTATGATGTAAAATCTGACGCTGAGACAAGCCAAGACATTCACACAAACATATTTCTGTTTTGACTGATGGAGAGATTTAAGGTAGTTTATGTTAGTTTGATGTAGCTGCAGCCTCGTTGTGTGTATTTATAGGTTGCAACAAACAAAAGTCAAACATTGTCACACGACAGAAGGCAGACGGTCCAACTCAGCCATGGGCAGACATGTTCCTGAAAGTAGAAGCAGATGTGTTGCAATCTTTCTAAAACTCCCAGGACGAGTGCCTTGCTTGAACCAAAGTGTAAAACCACCGTTGACCTCTCACCTTTGACTCTGTGAATACCTCAGCCTGTAGAAGGGCCACAACCGAAGAAACAAGGAATCTTAGTTTCTTTTCTTCTTTTTTCAGATCACACCGTGGTGCTTTTGCCAGCTCAACCATGCAATGAAAACATACCAAAGGAATTTCTGTTGTCTGCTTCTACAGATTAAACCAAAGGTCTTTATTTCCTGCCCCCCCACACACACACCTGTCCCTCCATCCCTGTCCCCAGCGTCGTCCTCTCCCTGCTGGCCGTGAATGTCAGTACTAATGTCTCAGAATACCTCATAGTAACGATTCCTTTGAGTTGTGCGTTGAGACGTGTACCTGTGAGCAAGGCAGAGTTCCACCTGTGGTCTCTGTTATTGTTTCTACACGGAATGATTCTCTCATTTCAAGTTGTTATTTGTTGTTGTTTTGTTTACTTTGTTGGCAGAAGTGCTCTGCTTCAAGTCACGGAGGAAAACTTTCAGGGTTGATGTGAGAAACTGAAGGGATGGAGGGAGAACCTTGGGTTATGATGGTAGACGATTACTTTTACAGGGTAAAACCAACTGCTGTGATGTTGTGTTCAGTGTTTCTCTTTTTACCGACGTCTGTGATGTGATTTTAATTTCATTGCATTTTTTATTGGTTAAAAACGTCTTTAATTTATGCATTTGTAGAGACTCTAGATTTGTACATAGAAGGTTTTTGGAGAAATAATAGAAACAAAAAAGTCAGATTGTGTTACAGCCTTACTTTTCCTGCTCCGTCTAACAAAGGAGTTGTTTCTTGATTTTCTTCAGCAGAATCCTGACCGGTGTTTCTATGTGTGTTGTGAACACTGCCACAAATCCAGATGGTTGATTTGCCTGCGCCAGCAAAGTTAAACAGGAGCTACTTTGTTGAACTAGCTGCAAAAGCAGTGTGAACGTGTTTTTATATTCCTTTGTCTTTTTGGAAAATGGTTACTTTATGGGTATTGCTGCACATCCAAAGATTTTTAAAACAAACCAAAAATACAAAATTGGAGAAAAATATGTATAAAGTTTTTAATAAGCACTGGCATTTGTGAGGTAGATGTGTTGAGTTTTTATTCGCCATTCGCACGGGTATAGAATGTAGAAGGCGTAGGGGCTGTAGGCAAGCTCACTCTACAGTGTGTGTGTGGGGGGGGGTCAATGTACAATCTGAAGCTGTTAAAAACGAGGGCTGCAAGCCCGGCTCACTTTGCTGTCGTCTGCACGGAGTGAGGTGGAGCGTAGGCAGGCAGCCGGTCTGCCGGGGGCTGAGCCACGGAGCTGGGTCTGTTTTTATCCCCGTGGCTCAGCGCCTCGCTCCATCTACTATCGGTTCTGATGGGACCAACCCGTGTCCCGGCTGGAAGCAAAGTCTAATAAAACTACAGAGAACCTGACAAAAATCTGTGTGTGTGTGTGTGTGTGTGTGTGTGTGTGTGTGTGTGTGTGTGTGTGTGTGTGTGTGTGTGTGTGAGAGAGAGAGAGAGAGAGAGTGTGTGTGTCTCTGAGTGTGTGTGTGTTTATCTGTCTGTCATGTTTCTGAGTGTGTGGGTGTGTGTGAGAGAGTGTGTTTCTGAGTGTGTGTGTGTGTGTGTGTGTGTGTGTGTGTGTGTGTGTGTGTGTGTGTGTGTGTGTGTGTGTGTGTGTGTGTGTGTGTGTGTGTGTGTGTGTGTGTGTGTGTGTGTGTTTATCTGTCTGTCATGTTTCTGAGTGTGTGGGTGTGTGTGAGAGAGTGTGTTTCTGAGTGTGTGTGTGTGTGGGTGTGTTTGTGATGTTTCTGAGTGTGCGTGGGTGTGTGTGTGTGTGTGTGTGTGTGTGTGTGTGTGTGTGTGTGCGTGTGTGCGTGTGTGTGTGTGTGTGTGTGTGGCTGAAGTTCACTCAGAGAGCAGCAGAGTTTCTAAAATGTCCCAAACAGATGTAATCAGAATGCTGTTCTTTAGAGGACACACGGTTACAGTTTTGTTATAAAGGTCTGTGTGTAGAAAGAAATAGTTTGATGCAATGTGGACCTATTTTTTAACACTTTAATCACATTATCAGTGATTTAATTTTTCTTAAAGGAGTTCCCATATGATGGGTAGCTTAGCAACAAGTCTCATAACAATACTGCAGCGACTAAGACAATCACCTGGATCTCTCCTGCTGGGGGACTATGATTTCTCACCTGCAGAGGGGTGTCCTCGACACAGAAAACATGCTTGAAGGGTTTTGACAAATAAGCAGATTTGTTGTCATTTATATACAGAAACAGTCAAAGTTCATTTTGCACCTTTGTGTCCAGTAGAAATCCCACTGGGCTGGTCCTCTGTGTGTGTGTGTGTGTGTGTGTGTGTGTGTGTGTGTGTGTGTGTGTGTGTGTGTGTGTGTGTGTGTGTGTGTGTGTGTGTGTGTTTGTGATGTTTCTGAGTGTGCGTGGGTGTGTGTGAGAGTGTGTTTCTGAATGTGTGTGTGCGTGTGTGTGTGTGGTTATTTATTTGACTGTGAAGCCAGATCTCAGGTGCAGCTGAGGTTTGTGAATCTCATCATTTGCATGCACCCCCCCACACACACACCTTCAAATAAACGTGTGCGTTCTACATATTGTCCAGCTGTCTGCCTGTGTGTGTGTGTGTGTGTGTGTGTGTGTGTGTGTGTGTGTGTGTGTGTGTGTGTGTGTGTGTGTGTGTGTGTGTGTGTGTATGTGTGTGTGTGTGTGTGTATGGGTATGTGTGTGTGTGTATGTGTGTGTATATATGGGTGTGTGTGTATATGTGTGTGTTGCTTGTGTGTGCGTGTGTGTGTGTGTGTGTGTGTGCGTGCGTGTGTGTATTGTTGCTGTTTTTCAGGCTTTACTGCTTTCTCAGTGCTGTGCAATATCATCTGTTGTGTTCAAAGCAAAAAGAAAAAAAGAAAGAAATTTGAGAAGCAAGTGATGATGTCATCCAGCTATTTTCAATGTTCAAATGTTTCAACATTTCTGTAGTCACAAAAAAGTTAGAAAATAAACTGTTGGTTTTTCCATCTTCTGAGTCTGGACTCTATTGCTCATGTTTTGTTTTCTGTCAGGCAAATTGAATCAACAGAATCAGTAGAAGATGACGGTGGCTAGAGCAAGAGTATCTTCACAGCATCATACTCACCACAAAATGAAAAATGTGTGTATGTAATAAAATATTTTTAAACAGATTTACAATCCTCACCAGTCCCAAACTCATCCAGCTTTTTGATGCAGCTTGTGGGACAAAGCCTTAAAGTCAACAAAGAACCGAGGGTTATGAACCACAAACTCACTTTATAAGAGTTTGGGTTGCAGAGACAAAGCTCAGAAAACAAAAACTTTATAATTTAGTGCATCAGTTGTTTTTTACGTATCCCTGAAGAAATGGCCTCTACAGTAAATTGATTTTGACCATAATTCCTTCTGTATTAATGGAAAACAGAGCGTGATTAATTATGAAGTTGACAGATAACGTTTAGTGCTGAGCTGTGGTTTGTGTCGTTGTTGTTGTATTACTGGTATTTTGTCACTAGATGGCGCTATAGCTTTAACTTCCCAACCAACCACAGGCCTGAATGTAAGATTTTAACAGAAAAACCGGTCAGCTGATTATTAACTGATTTCATATTTGTAAAACTACTGGAGGGTCTTTGTTTTATTTTACCAGCGCTGAAAAGCATGAGTGTTTTCTTGTTTATTTAAATAAGCTTTAGATTAAAGCACATCAGCTGGAAATTCAGCAGAATGTGAAACTCAGTAATTCCTCATAATCACAGCTGATGTATTTAGTGTTACTTCGTGTGTTGTGTTTCTTTTAAAGGTTGAGTTACTGCGTTATGTTTGAATTCACATTTTTCACATGCAGCTTCACGAAGTTTTTAAATCATTGCATTTCATTTTTTCAGTCACAAAGGTACAACTGTGTAACAGGACCACTGCAGGAGATGTTTTTAGCCTTCAGAGGATGTCTTATCAGCGCTTCTGAGACAAAAATATCTGTAACCTCTGACCTGCTGGGGTTCCTGTCAGTATTTAGTTACTCATCAATGTTGCTTCTACCCTTTGGTCAGATAACAGCACGTGTGTGATCGCAGATGTTTGTCTTTTTTTGGACTTCATGACCCACAGTCAATAAGTCCCTTAGGTCTGGAACATTTGGGTCAATAAATAACTATATAAGAAAAGATCATTTCACCACATCTCTTTTTCAAATGTTTACTCGTCTGAGCACATTTTCCCACAGTCAGCTTTAGAAACAAGTTTATCCACTAAGTACTCAGCAGCTTTCTTTGGTTAAGTCGGTTCTGTTCTATGTTCTCTCTGGCCTTTGTTAAGAGGTTTAATCAGGAGACGGTGTATACAAAGAGTTCTTATTTTAAGCATAAATAAAACAGATATCTCATTTTCATGCCCCATTATTTGGATGGGACATTTAGTGTTTGATCTAATCTAATCCGACACAGTTCTTTAGACTGTTCTAGTCCCTACTGCATCATTTCTGCCCCAAAATAAAAACCTGGTACTTAAGAATAATGTTTTCGCCTCTTATGTCCAGAAGCCATGAAACTATTATATTATTTATCATAACAGCTTGATCAGTTAGATATCTGGCTAAAACCAGGTGGTTTGGTGATGTCAGTCACATCATCAGATATTTTATATTACCACATTACTGATGTGGTAAATATAAAATATCTCTTACAAGTTATAAAAAAACAGACAGTTTGAACGTTAGTGTAAAATAGCAACTTTAAACTGATTTAGTTCTTTCCGCAAAGCATGTCGGAACAAAATGTTCACGACAGAAAACTCCAACTCTCACGTGAGCACGTGAACGCGCACCGAAATCCTCTGACCAATCATCTTTCAGCGCGAGCTGTTCATCTCCTGTTTAGCCTCCAGCCTGACCGGAAGTCTGTTCCTGTTTACATTTCATACCTGAGAAAAATCACGCCTAAATCTGTTATCATCAAACTCCGCGAGTCTGCGGGAAAAGTTTCTGTTCCACTGCTAAGTTAACGGTTGCTATGGCAGCAAGTTCAGACTGGACATAGAGGAAAGTGACGAAACAGTGGGCAAGCCATTGTAACATATATTCAAACCACAAGTTAATATTATTATAGTTGTTGTTAATAATAATAATAAGATTATTAATAATAATAATAACAATAATAACGCTATTATTATTATTAAAAGATGTTTAGTATTATTCAGTTGTAGATATCGATATCTGACATTTTAACTGGAAAAATAAAGAACTAACCATTAAGATTGTCTTTTTAAACGTTTATCTAAGCAAGGCAAGGCAGCTTTATTTGTATAGCACATTTCATACACAGAGGCAATTCAATGTGCTTTCCATTTAGCAAGAATGGCAAGAACAATAAAATCAACATGACAGCAGAATTAAAATACATGCAAATTCAATTTAGATTTATAAATTAAAAAGAAAAGTACAAAGTTAAAGGGTGAGTAGATACAGTGCAGAAGGTGCAGCATAAGAAACGTTCACTCATAGGCTGATGATTACGTGAAAATTTTCAATTTTGATTTAAAAGTTACTAGATTTGGGGCACATTTGAGGTCATGAGGAAACGGATTTCATCTGTGTGCAGCATAGTAGCTAAAAGCAGCTTCACCATGTTTGGTTCTGTTTGTTTGTTTATGCTAGTCTGGATGTGTTTAGAATATGTCAATATTTTGATTTTTCCGAGCTTAAAAGACCACCCAGAAACCCAGAAGGCCTTCCTTTCTAACAGCATTCCAGATATCAAATATTTCCAGTGCCTTTCTCGTTTGACATGCTTATGGCAAAATATTAGTGTCTATTGTGCTTATTGTGAGCATCTGAGATTAATGCATTTCTTGGAAAAGTTCCCATTTTAAATATTTACAATGTTTTATTATTATTGAAAACCATGAAAACGTGAATATGGAAAAGCGATATTATTCATCTTGAAAGAGACTGTTTTCAATGTGAGAAGCACGAACTGCATTCTGAGTATCCATTCTTTAAATGCTACAACGGCCTGCCCTACTGACTGTTGTTGGGACACGTGACTCGAGCTGCACTGATCTGTTTTGACAAGCAGCAGGGAGGGAAGAGAGAAGGAGGCAGACCGGAGCATCACGACGAGCAGAACTCGCTGTTCCTTTAATCTGCGTTTCTTCTGAATGCTAACAGCAGCGGTGTTCGCAGCTGTCAGCGCTCCAGCAACCAGCGGCCGCTCCGGGCCCCTCCAGCAGCCGCCGTTACCCGGGTGTGAGTCGGGCCGTTGCTTGGAAAAGTTTTGATAAAGATCACAAAGGAAGCGGTCGCAGGTGGCGCTTTAAACAGCTAAGTAGAAAAACGCGACCAAAGTGGAGCGGACGTTTTTGACGCTTTTCTCTGAAATGTTGTCGTCGTAACGACGCTTCAGAATATAAATAAACTCTCAACAGTACGTTACTGTGCTGCTGCTACAGCCGCGGTTAGCTCAGCTCAGTCTAAGCTGACGCTATTACGTTACTGACAAGCGGAGACACCGACATGAAGCGCGACCTAACGATGATTCCGGTGCTGGAATTTGACACGAGCCGAGAGAGGAGCCAGTTAGCTAGCTAGTTAGACGAATAGTAACCAGGCTGACAGCTTCGTTACTAGAGGCGCTAGCTAGCAGCTGTATTTGTGTTTGATAGCTGGACAATAATGGAAGCGTACAGGAGCATGCTAACAAAGCCAGGCTTTGTTGTTGGATAGGATAGGGGAGGGGGGGCTGTTCACACGCAGGGCTTCACAGCTGATTTTGTTGTTTAGATAATAAATACAGCAGGGGGAGGGGGGAGGTGCGGGGAGGGGGTTCGGACACCGTCAAGCCTGTGTGACCCTGAAGATACCCGGATGACACTGGACAACATGAAGCCCGAGCGAGGTAACACAACTCACACACACTCACGCACACACACACACACACGACAAGTACCTCCTGAGGCAGGAACCAGCAGAGAATCATGGAACCACTGGTTAAACTGGTCACTGCTGACAGAAATGATCAGTCCTGAGTAAATGAGGACGTGCACATACATGCACAAACAACAACACTTACGGCTGCTCTAGTTTTGGGGTGTAAACACTGATGTCAGCTGTTTTCCTTCACTGACACATAACTTCAGAGCTGCTCTCCTGCCCCTCTCTCCACTCCGGCACCAGGCTGCTGCTTCATGTTCTTGACACCCTCCCTGTTGTGGGAATCCGGCTCCTGCCATATGCTCAACAGCCTGTTTATAGCTCACCGGATCAGCACCAAGACAGACAACAGAACCAGAGTTTGTTCCTGATTTCTTCTCTTAACAGGTTTATTTGTTTAGACCCCCACTGTGGTTCTTCAATGCATATTTGTTTTTGATCATTGTGGAGGCAGTAGGACCAGGTCATGCAGTCCTGATCAGATTAGCTGCACTGGGCTGAGCTCTTTGCTGATAAGGAGGCTCATCATGTGTCCCATACAGACGCTGGATTTGAAACTTCGCTCTTTGTTTCTCTGTCTTCTTATGTAGAAGCAGTGCACTGACCCTGCTAGGCTGTGGGATGTTGTGGGTTGAGGGCACAATGACCGACACAGTATAGTTTAATTATAGCCCATTAATGTGGCATAGCATGCTGCTTGGTCAGACTATAAAAAGAGAGAACATTGCTGCTGATTTTAAAATCCTGTGTGAATTGCTGCCGCGCACGAGCTAGACACATCACCACCCTTTATCTGTTCTTTACCCTTCAAGGATTATTAGCGTGAAATATGGTTTGCTCTTTGTAACAGCTGAATTTCCTAGTCCTGTAGAAGCTGCTCCACACCAGTAGCTCCCCGTGTGCTTGCCAGTCTCGGTGTTGTTGTGAATGTGTCGTACCAGTCCTGTGGTGCAGAGACAAGATCCCTTCTTCTTTTGCCTCGCTCCTCTCAGCTCCTGGAGGAAGCCACTGCAGTTCTGAGAGAGCTGTTGAGTTAGGGACAGGTTACCAGCTCTGGTGCTGCATTAAGTCTGAAGGGCAGACACATACAACCCAGCTCCAGACCAAGTCAGTGTAAGAAGTCTTCCCATGAATTTGAGAGAAAATTTTGTTCTATATTTGTGACCCTTTTAGTATTAGTTTTACAGTCATAATGACCATAAAAGATTCTTTATTTAAATGGTGAATGTCCTTTTTTTAATATAGCGCCTTCTAGAGACCTACAACCCCCCCAAGGCGCTTTACAACACTTCAGGCATTCACACACTGATGTTGATGAGCTACATCATAGCCACAGCGGCCCTTGACCTCTGACCACCACCAGCAGGTGTGTGTGGGGTGGGGGGTGAATTGTCCTGCCCAAGGACACGACTGACATGGACAGAGCCTGGGTTTGATCCAGCAACCCTCTGGTTGCAGGGTGAACTCGTAACCCCTGAGCCACAGATGCCCATTCTTTCCTGATATGATTCAGGCCTGATGGCTGTTTTAGTCATCAACACATCAACTAAACAGTGAAGCTAATTCGTAGTTCTCATCTTACTGTTGTTTGTTCAAATATCCATTTTATTCTTTTACATTTATTTGTTCTTTGATGCTTAAAAAATAAAGCATGCTTGTGTTCGGGTGAGTTAATGGGCCCTTCAGCCCCACAGAAATGCAACATGGCAGCATCTGTAGGGCAGTGATGCTGTGTTTAGGTTAGAGGTTAAATGAACTGGTTTTGTAGCTCAGATCATTCAGTTCTGATAAAAAGACTGTTTCAATCTCAGATTTCTTCCTAAGAAATAAAACTGGAACATAATTACCACCTCATTTCCACAACATAAAAGTCCAGTGAAAAGTTTTGTTTTGGATTTTCTGCAGCATCTTTTTGGAGCGTCTGGTGGAGCGTTGTTTTTGTCGTATGAGAGGAAAAAAAGCACTTATGTTCTGCTTAGGGGCCTAACCAGAGTCATCTGATCCCCTTGTTTTTCCGTGGGTTTAACTGTGTGTGTGTGTGTGTGTGTGTGTGTGTGTGTGTGTGTGTGTGTGTGTGTGTGTGTGTGTGTGTGTGTGTGTGCGTGTGCGTGCGCGCGTCCGTGCAGCAGATTGCTGCTGGCCCTAATCAGCATCGTAGCGTTGAACCATGCGGCTCAGCTGACAACTTTTACTGGTCCCATAAAGAACAACCATGGAAATACTCTTTACCAGTTTGATACCAGTTGAGGAAAACATGTTTGGGTTGTTGCCTTCATTCTGACCCCTTTTGGATTGTTTGGGTTGTTAAAGTCATTGGTCAGACTCTGCATGAAAATTGTAGAAATTCAGTTTAACTACACTTTGCCATCTATAAAAAATAAACTGGGTTTAGTTTTTATTTTAAATCAATTTAGTCAAAAATCATTATAGAAAATCAAAATTCTCTACTTTACACAACGAAGAGCTGTCTTTAGTCACTCAAAGACGTCTTAGGCCTGGACTATACTTGCTGCATTGCTGTAACAATGCATACGCGTGTTTAAAATGGCTGCCTTGCATAACTTGTGTTGATTTGAAGCATCGTTGGTGCACATCCCACGAAATTAATGCGACGCGTTCAAACGCTGCAATATAAGAGTAATCAGCAGGTGGAGTTGACAAAACGAGCAAGACACACTCACCATGGTGACTTCATCTCTGGTTTAGAGGTCTTTCATGCTATCTACGATACCGCTGCTGTCTTTTTTTCTACTGTGATTTTAAAATTACCCAGTTACTGATTTCTTCTATTGAGACCATGAGTATTTCTCAGTGTCAAGGAACCTTGCCTTGATGCCTTATCAATCAGTGCGTTAACATGTGCAGTATCAACATCTAAGTCGATCAGGTTGATCTTATGATAATATGCTGGAAGTTATTTATCCACGTTTACATGCGCATTAGAAAACCAACCTCTCAAATGAAGTTCGTTCCACTCCGGTACAGTAGGTGGCGACATGCACCCTTTCATGTCGGGCATTTTTCCGGTTAGCTTGTAGCAACACAAATAGTAAACAAATGCTGGTGGGAGTGAAGCAGACAGAATTGAAACAGGATATGCGCAATGGCTGAAAGAATGGACAACAACGCTACAGCACGGACGTCTTTTCTGGACGTGCATTACACGTGTTTTCTGGCCATGAATTACACGTGTTTTCTGGCCGTGAATTACGTCTTTCGCGCATCTTATTTGAAGGTTTAATGACCTTCAGTGAGTCTTAGCTACAATGTAAAATAAAATGTAGTTTTTACATTTATTAATAGTAATAATAATCATCATATATAGAACACTTCGTCTTACCGATTGTCGTCTTCGGCGGACATTTTGATTTTGTTTTTTATTTTGGTACGACGTAGACAGCAGCGGGAATCTTACCTGAGAACTTACACTGGATGTTAATCTTTGTCCCAGCCTGGATTCGAACCCGGGTGCTCTGCGTGGAAGTCGGATGACTTACCAGTTGAGCTATAAATCTGGCATTTGAACACTGATAAATAGTGGATGTTCAAACTGATTCACAACACGTTGTACTACACGTAATTAATTGTCAAATAAACAATTATACATGTAACTGTAGACATGTACAAATGTATCTGAATGGACTTGTAGGACATGTTCTGTTACATATTTTTTTTTTACAAATTTGGACCGTCTCACCGCAACCATTTTTGGCCGTGGACACCACGTCACCACCGGACCAATGTTTTCTGGGGTCCTACCGCTACTATTTTTGGCCATGGACACGACATTGCCGTCGGACCAATATTTGCTGGGATGCGTTGAACTACACGTAACTAATTGTCAAAATAACAATTTTACATGTAACTGTAGACATGTCTGAATGGATTTTTAGGACATGTTTTGTTATATTTTTTTTTACAAATTTGGGCCGTCCTACCGCGACTATTTTTGGCCGTGGACACCACGTCAGCATCGGACCAATGTTTGTTGGGTCTGAATACAGTATTTGCTCATCGACCAACACAGAAATGAAACACACACAATAAAGGTAAATAAATGGTACCGACTTTGGTTGTGAAGATGTTCACCATCCTTCCACGTCCGCTTTGCCATCAGCACTCCAGATTGACTTGCATCTTGTCTGAGTCTTGATTACGTCCAGCTGTGTGTTCACCTTGTTGGCTAACAGTTTTGCGGTTAATCCAAGTCAAACAGGCTGGATGACCTAGCTAAATCCCTCTGGGGCTCTCCGAAATCCATGCTCCTTGTTGTATTCCAGAGAAAAACAATCTAACTGACTAGCAGAGGTTTCAGAAGCTACATCTGACTGATGAAACATTGTCGTCTGCTATAATGCTAACGCAGAAGAACCGGAGGTGTGGTTCTGTTTACACTAGCTTTTTGAGAGAAGTGCCTGATGAAACATCATCAGCTGCTTAGCGCTCAGACCGGAAACTAAAGTCGCGCTATTTAAAAACACTGGATTTTCTTTAAAATGCTGCCATGGAATGCCCCCAAAAAATTCAATTGAGGTTCTAATAATTTTCTACATGTGTGATTCAAAGGAAATTTGCCTCTGGCCGATATCTTTAAAGAGGTGTGCTTAACTTGGCTTCTATTTACCCACTAAGACATGTTTTATGATGTAATGTGTTTCACTACTACATTGGAATTGTTTACACCATAAAACACTCGGTCTGTTCTCACCTGTGGGCCTTTTACCCACCAGATCATTAAATGATGACATCGTACAGGGAAATGAGCAGAAATCTGACCAATGTTTACTCTTTGTTACACATCAGTTTTCTTTTGGTTCTGAGGTGATCTCAGAACTCGTCATGTTGGAGCGACTCATCTAGTGAGTCTCAGCACTGTGTTCCTGCTCTCTAATTGTGTTTGTAGGCCTGTTCTTCCTGTTTATGTCCTTAAAGGAGTGGTCTTCCCCCATCCGTCCAGATTTACACCATTGCCCGCCTTCTGCCTTGCTTTCATTCAGCCAGATTAAAGCTGCCCTGAGATGTTCCAGATGCTACACTCACCATCCACAGAACCTGAGGAACCAGAGCAGAGCTGGTCCAAAGTTAGCATTGTCTCCTCTTCTGCAGTGAATTATCCCCACGCACAAGTGCTTCCGCTTTAGTCGTGTATTAGTTCTCCTGTTCTGTTTGTCAAAATGTTCCAACAAACATGAGATTATTTTTGTGTGGCTGATGTCAGTGGCATCCAAAAGGAGAAAGTGGAGTGATTCTGAGTAGTTTGGACCAGTTGTTTGTGGGGTTTCCCCAGAATATCGGTGGCACCGAGCTGCTGTAATTTTGAAGTGAAGAATAATAAACCAATAAAGCTAAAATCTGCCTTGTTATTCACATTAAAACAACACGCTATATTAACAGGCATGCCAAACTGTTAAAAGTTAAATGGCCTGTATTTGGTATAGTGCCTTCTAGGTTTCTACAACCCCCCAAGGGGCTTTACAAAACAACCAGTCATTCACCTCCACACACACACATTCACACACTGGTGGTGATGAGCTACAATGTAGCCACAGCTGCCCTGGGGCACACTGAAAGAGGCGAGGTTGTCGTACACAGGTGCCACCGGTCCCTCCGACCACCACCATGAGGCAAGGAGGATGCAGTGTCTTGCCCAAAGACACAATGACAGCAACAGACTGAGCGGGGCTCAAACCTGCAACCTTCTGATTACAGGGCGGACACTTAAAGCCATATGATGCAACTTTTTCATATTTTCATCTTTACAGGATTAATGAAATGTCACTCAGACCCCCACCGCCCTCTGTGGCCAGAATACCGCACTTACAACTTCAGAGTGGTGGTCCGGTCTCTGCTGGTCTTAGAAAAGTGGAGCTGACATGCCAACGCTGCAGTCTGCTTCCAGCATGTTTCCTGCATGTTTTAGATCGTGAACACAGCTGATTTGTTTGATTAGTGATGAACCGCCCCTGTAGACACTAATGAAGGCTGAGGAGACATTTCAGCAATTAGATTAAGGTGTTAAAAAGACTAATTGAGGAGATAAATTTCACTTTTGGTTTCACTAACAGACACTAGGGGGTGCTAAAAAAAAAGCCAAATCTGCCTAGTATCCCTCTTCCGCCACTGTTGACCCATTATGAGGTTGCGTGGGTGCGTTATGTTAAAAATTATGGCAGAACAGGTGCAACAACAGGTCAAAAACGTAAAACAAGACCCTCAGAAATGAGCGTTGCACGTTTCTGTATTGTGGAGGCGTGGCTTGAAGGGGAAGGGGGTTGGGGCTTTAGGATTGTGTCCTTTTTAAAAGTAGCTTATTCAGGAACTCCTATCCTGCCTGTAACTTCCTGAGTTAGTTTAAACCACTGTAAATTCACCTGCATGCTGATTTTTTAAAACTATAAATAACAAAGCTTTTTTCTGACTCAGTTCTTCCGTGGATCTGCTAGATTCAGGGCCACCTTTCACAAGAAATACCAAAGTTCATCTCCGTGGAGTGAATAAACCAAACCAATTAAATTCTGTTGTGACTGGTTGGACTGTAGGAAGACCAGTCTAGCTGGAGTATGTTACTGGGCATCCAGTCCTCCCAGTTCAGTATCATTCTTGCATAATGATGAGTGTTTTTATTAACGGTCAGTGACACCACCCTGCAGTATCTGTGTGCATGTGTTCTGACAAAAGCAGAGAATCTGGTGGAGACATTTGGCACAGCTACTATTTATTAAGGCTCACTGTTGACACACAAAAATAGCCCAGTCCAGACTTGGTGCTGGTCCGGCTGAAGCTCTAAGTAGCAGTGTATTGGGTCGTATTTCTCCTGCCAGCGCTTCTCTGAGCCAACCAGTGATGTAATGGCTTTTTACATCCTCCTGCCCCTGTGGCTCCTCCCAGCCAACCAGCGGTAAGCTCTGCAGGAACAGGAAAGCCATCTGGGCATGGTGACTTTTCTTGGTTGTGATGGTGGTGGTGGGTGAGGGGTGTCAGCATCTCTTTGTTTTTCTGCTTCTCTACTTCTCAAATTTCTTTTGTCAATCTTTGGTGTCTGTTGTGCACTTCCTGTTTTGTGCTTGCTGCTAAAGTCTCTGAATCTTTGGAGATTACTAATTTATATTCTTCTGCATAAAGTGAACAAACCGTGTCCATGAACAGTTGGTTCTAGGTACGCTCCACGGGCCGCCATTCTCTCCGCTTGCAGTTTTAATCCCTGACGTGACATAAAAAGATCAGTGTTAAGCTGCCAGAAATGTGGGGCTTGTATAGGTTAGAAAACATGATCATGTTAGTTATTTCTGTAGCTGGGAAACCTGTGCAAGAGCTTTAGCTGTGTTTAGATGTGTGTATGTCAAGTATAGAAGGTGATGTAAGGAGAGGAAACATCTAGGAAGATGTCCTCCTTACTCATCTAGTCTTACTCATCCCAGCACCTGTTCTTTCCTCTGTCACATCAAACAGGCATCAGCTTATGTTGCATCCTTTGACTGTTAAAATACTGGACAAACCCTCCGTGATGTCACCCATGGCTTTCTGAAGGCTTATTTGAAGCAAATGGCATCTTGGCCATGTCACACATCTCGTCACGCCCAGACAATCCAAAAATGGGCAAAGAGGTGGAGCTGAGAGCAGAGCTAGTATGAGGATCTGACTCCGCCATTGTTTCCAGCTGCAAGCTAACCAAAGCTAACAGAGGTTCGTGGTTGCTTTTAGCCAGAAAATGCTGTTGAGCGATTCTAATGTGAAGCACCCATCAACTCACCGATCTGTGGAGTTTCTGTGGTCTCCCTCAGAGAGCTCCACAGGCGACAAGCACAGCCTCAGACCACAGCAATCGGAGCCGGGCGCCCAGGCCATGCGAGATCACACTCCACTCCTCCGCAATGGTCAAAGATCAGCAAGGCTGCCGCCTCTACGGGGCTCTGGCCAGGAGTCTCGGTACCCAGCCCTACAATGTCATATTTCAGCCCAGTTTTGATCAAGAGGCGTTATGTTAAATGCACAGCATTTTCCCCCATTCAATCAGCGAAATAAAGTGCTTCCCTTCCATAGGCTTTACTGTGGCTGAAATTCCAGCACCATGCCTAAAATGCCCCCCAGCTCTCACGGACAGTACGTAGTGAAGCAATCCGCGACAGCCTGCTTAGTCATGTACCAACCCTAGTCTTTAGATTTGACTATAAAATCATGTCTGTGTATCGGATATAATCTAAAAGTGTTAATCTCTTTCTGAAAACTGCCTTTGCCAGATGTTGCAATGCCTTACAGACTGTTATTTTTACATTACAGTTTAAATGAACCTAAAGGCTCCTTTTTCAGGAAGAGCCAAGATGGCGGAGGAGTAGGTTGTGTCGTGGGCAGCATATTTTGATGGTGTGTCTGTGGACATCTTTTTAAAATAATTTTTGTGATTGTTTAGTTTATTTCTTTTGTAAGATAATTTTTGTTTTGATTTTGTGTTTCATTGAAACCTGTTTTATGTTTGTTTTCTTTTTGTTTTCTTTTTTTAGCTTGATTCAGTGCAGTGTTCAGTTTAGTTTGGTTGTTCAGTTTAAAAATGTTTAGATATTACCTTGTTCAAAAAAAATTTCAGAGTTTAAGATCCATTACCAGACACCACAAAGACTGTTATGCAAGCAGCTCTTTAATCTGGTTCACCCACCTCTCATCTGCGTTTGCACCCCACCGCTGAAGGCCTGCTGCTGTGGTTTGGTACGGAAATACTCAGATGATTTTGATTTTAAATGTCAGCGAAGCAAAGGTAGAACTAACAGTAAATGTAGGGTAAATTAGAGAAGAAAGTGATGCTGATGTTAATTAATCTGACAGCAGATTAAACCCTGACTGGATGAGCTCTCTCTTCCAGATGTAACACATTTTCTCAACGTAATGTGGTAACGGCGGTGGTGAAGCCCCTTCTGAAGAAGATTCATACTAATATTCTTGACAATACAGACCTGTATCCAGCGTACCGTTTTTTAAATAAAACTATAGAAAATGCTCTTTTTATGCAGCCTAATTAGTTTTTAAATAACATTTTTTTTTAGAAAATATCAGTTTGGTTTTAGAACAAACCACAGTACAGAGACGGCGCTTTTAAAAACTGTTAATGACCTCAAGTGTAACTTGGATTGGTGGAAACTTTCAGTCCTGGTGCTCCTGGATCTAAGTGCAGCTTTTGACACAGTAGACCACCACATTTTATTAGTACTGTTGTAGAATGGTTTTATGTCACAGATCCACGTTTTTTCATATATGGATACTCACTCCTCAGGGACCCATGGCATTAAGTGCCACTTGGGGATGTCATCAGGAGACACAGCATTGATATTCACCGCTATGCTGATGACACACAGCCTTACATTGCTGTGTCCCCTGATGAAGTCAAACTTGTAAATTTACTTTTAAACTGTATTTCAGATATAAAGTCATGGATGACAGAAACAGTCTTACAGCACAACCAGGACAAAACAGAACTTTTACTCATCTGTCCTGAAAACGAGATAATTTTAGCAGAACTACAAAATTTCCAACCTTGTGAGAGATCTGGGTGTCCTTTTTGACTCTGAGCTCAGTTTTAGTCCACATATCAAAAATAGGATTTTATCACCATTAAAACATACACACTGCCCTGGGACACACTGACAGAAGTGAGGCTGCCGAGCACAGGCACCACCAGTCCCTCTGACCGGTGGTGCCTGGGTTAAGTGTCTTGCTCAAGGACACAACCTACCGTTTACGCTAGCTGATTGTTATTTTTAGTATTTTCAGTTTTATTTTACCTCCAGTGTCGTCTTCATGGAAATCCTTCCTACTGGGAGCACTGCTAGTTTATCCATGGGGGTCACTGCCATTGGGATGGCTTTTATCCTGGTTGTGGTGGTGGTGGGGCTCTGCATTGCTACTTAAAGGCTGTGGTGTGGAATATGACCTGCCCTGATCCTGTTGACTTCTGGTGTGAATGCATTTCCAGGATATTGTTTCCTCACTGTACCATCTTCCCAGATCATTTTATTCATTCATTCATTCATTCATTCATTTTTAGATCCACTCAAATATCCAGGACGGTGGTGTTTTGTGCAGTGAAGGGGTGAGGGTTGGGGCGTGTGCCTAAATGTTTAAAATGGTTGTGTAATTTTGACGTATGAAAGCTGTGTTTTTAATATGTATGTATTGTTTTATTCATGTAAAGCACTTTGTGCTGATTTTATCATGAAAAGTACTCTACAAATAAAATTTGATTAGATTTGATTAGAGCGGCACACTAGCGGTCCAGAGAGGTCCTCGGGGTCTCGTTGTGGAGGCACCGGGCTCCTCGTTTATTAACACAAGTGCGGGTTAACTTCATTTCAGACCCATTGCAGCTTTCTCCATCATCTCATCTGGTCCCTTTCTAGACAAACAAGGCTCAATATGAGGTCAGGTGACTCACTTCTCCCTCCCTCCACCTCCAGGAAGGCCAGCTGACAGCCAGTCAGTTGACTGTTAGTTTTGTTTTGGGTATGATAATCTGAGCTATAACCTTGGCTTTTCATCATAGATTAAACCTTCTGCACAATTATTCCAAGAACAAGGCGAGGACTTCCTGCCACATCACACTTCAGCTCTGCACCTCTTTGTGGCTCTCTGCATTCACCAAGTCAGTGACAGCTGATGCAGTTGTTGGAGCTGAGCTGCTCAACAAACTAGCATCTGCAGAGATAGATGGGTCAGAGGTGTGTGTGTGTGTGGGTGTGTGTGTGGCAGGGTGTCTCATTACAGAGTGGGAACAGGTTGCCCTACTGCCCTAGACTCTTGTACTTATCAGGAGTCTACTGTTTAAGTGAAAGAAAGGGAGGAGATTGTTTTCCAGACAGCAGCTGATGTTAATACTGTAGATCCTATGGTGTGATGGGGCTGTGTGATTCCCACTTTACTCACCTGGTGAAGCACTGCTGTGCTCTCTCCACTCCTCCTCTTTTTATATAACCAGCTTTAGTTAGAAAATGACTTGAAGCACCTCTCCTGCTTCAACAGCAAGAGCTGAAGACCCAGCTGAAATCTGCAACAACGGGTCAAAGGAGCAGTGAATGAGTCGGGTAGATGAGGGGAGGTGTGATGAGTAGTGATGGACAAACTAGTGCTTCCAGAACTTGATCTCGTTTCAGTCACCTTCAAACTCTGGTCTCTCCAGTGGGATATTTTAATGTTTTCAGCCAATCTTTTTGATTTCTTTAGGTTCTGCTGGACGTTTTGCCTCAGCTGCTGTTTTTAGTCCACTGTAACTCACCCCCCACATTTAGCCCAGGAATAGCTTATGTGAAAAATGAGGGATGGAAGCACCTCAGTCAAGCACTTGTGTGCCTTTGGTTGATGGAACTGAAGAGATGATATTCTAACCCAGAACATTTACAGCAGGACCAGCTGCTTTGAGGCCATGACCTGGCAAAGAGTAATCCACAGACAAGTCTGACTGACCACTGAAATCAGCTGTTGCTGTGTCTCGTGACCCTTTGTTACCCAACTCTCCGTCGTGCTGTTGCTTCAATCATTTCTGGCTTACCTAACACTGAGAGAAATGGGATTTGTTGTTTGGAGTTTAACAAGTTTGTTGCAGTGACGTGGAAACTCCATATCTTCAATCACAAAATCTGTTCAAAGTACAAAATGTTTTCTGAAATTTGGTCTGTGAGAGATGTAGAGAAAGTTTGTCAGATTTAATGATGTCAGGTTGTACCTCAGGTTCTGTGTGGGTGTTTGTCTATCTTCATTAAGTGCATGAATCCCATTCTCCAAGAAGACTCCAGTTTGTACCAAGCTTTGTGTGTGAGGTGGGTTTAGGTTTTCTCCGGAAGCTCAGAGCTTGTTTTCCATGTGATTTCCCCGCTCAGCTGCTGAATTACAGCTCCTAATGGGAGTGAGAGAGAGGTCAAGGCGGTGTGTCCGTCTGGGTCGAGTGTGTTTGTTGGCAGTGGGAGACTAATGGAAGTCCAGATCCAGAAACCGAAGAGGGGTTTTTCTTCTACTGCCTCTCAGCCAATCAGGGCTTGTTACTAGGTCTGCTGTGAATCTGCCCTTTTGTGTCACTGAGTGGGAGCAACACACACACACACACGTGTCACAGAGTTGTGCAGTAACTTTCAGCTGATACTGTTGGAGGAAACTTGAAAAGTTGATGCTCAGATAAACTTAGACGGAGATGCTAACCAGCTTTTAGGGGTTATTTCAGAGTTCAGAGTTTATTCTCAGGATTTTCTGGCTGGCAGCATAAATGAATTTTAAATGTCAGCCTGATAACTTTAGGAAAAACCAAGAGCTGTGTGTTCTTTTAACTGAACCTGATTCAGTTTTTTTCTCAGCAGTGATTGTTCATACCCTTTACAGTTTCTGGCAAAAACAGCTTTTTGGCTGTCCTTATCATTTCCAGAGTTTTTCATCTCATATCACACACACAAGCTCATCTAGGATCAGAGCAAAGAAAGAGAAGGCCCAAACCGGCGTTATATGAGCCAACCGCAAACACACATACACATGGATGTGCACGCACACACACACACGCACACACACACACACACAAACAAAAACAGGAAGGGTGAGCTGGTGGTGACGTATGACTCGGGTTATTACACACTGGAAACGCAGGCCAGCCTGTTATTGTAGCAACAGTTCTGTTTCACCCCGAGACGGAAAACCAAAGTGCTGTTGTGCTGGGGGTGGGGTGACATGAACACACAGGCACAGATACAACTCAACACAAAGCGAATGTGATGACATAAGCAGCTAAAGACAACCGGCGTCCTGTGAGCAGTCTTACGGCGTATGCAGACAGCACATATCACCGCCACCTCACATCATGCTCCAGGAGCCTAAAGGGACACTAGTCAGTTTTGGCTTATTTTTAGCATGCCCTAGTGTTCTTTGGTGAAACCGAAAGTAAAATTTATCTCTCCTCGCTGTGTGTTTGTCTTTTTAACACCTTAATCTAACTGCTGAAATGTCTTCTCAGCCTTAATTAGTTTCTACGGGAGTGATTCATCACTAAATAACAAATCAGCTGTGTTCATGACCGGACCGGCAACTGTGAAGTTGCAAGTGGAATATTCTGGCCACAGGGGGAGACAGGGGTTGGTTCTACTAACGGACACTAGGGGGTGCTAAAAGCAAGCCCAAACTGCCTAGTCTCCCTTTAAAATAAGAAACTGTACGCATGAAACTTTGTTGTGGCTCAAACTGGCCAAATACCACCCCATAATAAAGCCCTACTATGTAAAGACTGATTTGTCCCACCAACTCAGCTAGAACATGAACATTAAATGAGCTGCATGTTGATTGGCTGGTTTTTCCCGATGGCTGTATGATGCTGCCTGGAGCTAGTAACTCTGTGTGTAGCGGTGTATCCGGATTACTCAATAGGGAAGCTATGGATCTGTCTGGCATTCATTCATAGTCTGGATACTCCCGGTACATCCTGGAACGTTACATGTGTGCTCCAACATTCTTCTTAGTTGTTTTCCTCTTGTCCAACAAAGATACTAGCAGCAGCTCAGATTAGCATTAGCTCAGGCTAGCGTTAGCAGTAGCTTGGGCTAGCGTTATTCTGTGATTACCACCATGAATGTTTGTATATTACTAACAATGAAGTGGGTTGGGACATGCAGATTTAGGGTCTGAGCTCATGACTTGTTGAACCAGCTGTTCTCAGAACAAACCGTTTCTCCGTGGCCATTACAGCAGTACTGACTTACAAAGAAAAGCAGTTTGGAGATGGAACATTAGACATCCTAAGCTGCCTTTATTCAACAACAAGGTAAATGTGGTTTTAAACTCTAGAACTGCTTTAATTCACATTAAATAATGTCATATCTAGAAACGCACATGGAGGCAGCTCACAGACGGACACTTTTCAGTCATAGTGACAGGAATTTTAAACGCAGTGTCTCTGTTGCCTTGGTGACATTTGTTCTAAAACCCACAGTTGTAATCATTGATCACTCTTCTCCTCTAAATCAGTCAGCTGCAGAGATAACAGTGAGGTCACGCTGTCCGCATCATCTCCTCAACAGTCCTCTTCTTCTCTAAGCGATTAGATTTATTTACTATAATAAGCTTCTTCATTTTCACTGATCAATATCAGCTTGATTAAATAAAAATCATCAGCTGTGGCTAATTAACAAACATGCACCGGTTGAAGCTAACCGACTGCTTACCCCTACGTGGTGTCTGAGAACACTTGTAGTCGTGACAACATTCAGAACTGGCAGCAAATATAGACTTTTTCTTAGTCTTGTCAAAAACGATGACAGCTTTCCAACAGCAGTTTGGAGAACATGAAAAGAGTTGACAGCAGCAGTGTTAACTGTGTGGAAAACTAGCTGTTGGGTGAAATCACCAACCTCACATGAGACATTTGTAAGGAAGTTGTGTTTTGGTTAGAATTGTTGGAGTGTTATTGTTGCTGCTTCGGCTGTGTGGTCGTTCGTCTGGTAGTAAAAACGGGAAGGGAGGTGAGCAGTTTGCTGGGCTGGCCCTGTCTCATAATCGATACCACCTCTCTAAAAACAGCTTTGCATAACCACAACACATCTGGAATGCTGGTGTTATGACTGGATCATTGTCAAACTGTTCTAGCTAATGTGACAAGACACTGCATGCTCCATGCATGTGCTAAAGCTAACACCTTTTATAACGATACCCTGGAAGTCTTTTTGTGCTGTTTTAGGACCAACATTTCACCATGTTGTGAAACAGAAGGCTGCATAACTATTCATTTGATAAAAATAGATGTGGATGAAGTCTAGTTGGTTTTTTCATATCGCGTGGCAGATTTACTTGGTCATGCTGCAGAAGTGACCCCCGAGCAAAAGAAAACGTCACCAGCAGCAAATCCCACAGTGGCACAAACAGAAGCCAGAACTGCTGACTCTTCAGATTCTCCACCTGCATCTGAATAGTTGAAAAGAGGATGTACGCTTTAGTCTCAGGACAAGCTGAAAGATGGCATTATTATAACTGTAGTCTGATTTACTCATACATTACATTTAGATTAAAACATTAAACGTGCTGTACACAGAACTAAGGCACAAAAACAGCTGTTAGGGAGATTAAAGGAGCTAGAGGCAGGAAAAAAGAAACGATGCTCACGAGCGACGCGCCCGGCTCTGCGAGTAACTGCAGCCCAGCACGGGAGCGTGCACAGACGGCTATGTTACGCAAACACAAAAATACCATTACCTGACCCTCTTCACACGCTCTCACGCCACACCTCCAATATCTCACGCTGAAAAGGCAACTCCCCGCCGCTCTCACGGACAATATTGCGGTGAAGCAATCCACGCTGCAGCCCTGATCACAGCTAATGCTACTACTGTAGCATGATCACAGCTAATGCTACTGCACGCTAGCTCTCTCTGAGTCATCGGTGAGGTCAGATCATTGTCATATCATCTCTAAACACAACCTATAATGTTTCTTACCTGCTCACTAGGAAATGAGCCATGGCAGCATCCTTTTTGAGTCCCAGATATAGTTGAAGCAGCCTCCATTCGTCAATCACGTATCCAGGGTTTCCCCCAGCGCTATTTTAGCCTGGCGGGCCGCCAGGCTTTGCGTGCCTCCCCGCCAGGCTTTGCGTCACTTATTTATTTATTTTAAAAAATTTTTAATACACCAAACTAACATTTAAAATGTTAAATTTAGCGCTGAAACAAATACTTGAATGTTTCTATTAAAAAAATTCCTCAAATTATTATTATTTACTGATTAGAGGCTTTGTTAAATGCGCACCGCAGTCTGACTCTAATTTACACGGACACATTTTACTGGAGCACAACGGTGGATATCAGCGGTGATGGAGAAAACGATAGACAAAAACTCTCGCAAAAGGCAAAGGTGGTCCAAAGTTTGGAACCATTTTAAACTCAGAAGAAGAGAAAACACGGTCGAGTGTCTCCACTGTTAAACGGAGTTGTCTTACCATAACAGCACAACTTTATGCTTGAACAGGAAACCGCTTCAGCCAGCCGAATCCACGACCAGGTAGGCTAATGCTAATACCATAGACAAAGCTAATACGTAGCACGCACGCTAACTTTCGCGTCACGTATGGACCGGAAAAAAACACGTTAATCGTGTTCACGTTAAACTAAGACTGAATAAACTCTACAACTGAAAGAAAAATCACCATCATCCTGTTTATGTAGATGGCTGCAGCTGCAGCTGCAGCGGTGTGGAGCAGGGACGCAGCTAATACCTGGAGTCATTACTGCGGCTCAGTGTGACGCTGCATATACGGCAGGCCGTTATAGCATATAATTTACTAACATATCTATCTTTGAATATAATTTTAGGTTGAATTATTGCCAATCTGTGTATATTTAGAAAAATATGACGCATTGTTACTAGTAGAAATTAGTAACATTTCTACTTGAAGTTTGATTTTGAAACACAAACAGAATTTTTTCCTGTTTTGAAAAGTCGTCAAATAGAATATTTGATTGACAGAGGATTAGATAGAATATTAGAATACTAAAATATTAAATAGCTGTAGCCCATGTTAATGCAGGAGATAGGTGTAGGAGACTATTTTCATGTTCAGACTGCATGAAAAACTCAGAGTGATCGATTATAATCAGAAATAATCATAAAAAATGTTTGTTCAGTGAAGCACACCTTTAAAATGAATAGGGGTCTTTAACCTGCAAG